>CM063180.1:71500000-71677500 GCA_031835075.1 Saguinus oedipus | reverse complement strand
TTAAATTCACAGTGAGATTGAAACTGGAGTATGACCCTAAGGTTCTCAAACACTCTTTTGTTATTTTGTTCACAAAATTTTTATGCTTAATGCACTGGGCAAATAAAATATGCATCAGTGATTCTGATTCATAACATTCAAATTCATAGCTTTAATTGGTTGGATTTTACTCAAAAGTTAAAGTTGCTTGATAAGGATTTTAACTTGGGGAAATGTTTTACAATTCACATTACTCCATTCAAATAATATCTCTTCAGGGTTTTGAATAGGTTTGGAAAGACAAGGGAAAAATAATCACCAACCATGTATTCCACCCATGGCAACAGGGAGAATTTATTTGGGAATTTAGGGAACAAAACTGTGATTATCTTAAACAAATGAAGATTTAACACAGTGTTGAATAATTTTTTGGTTCATATTTTGATAGGTAAATAAAAATTGCAATTTGCAAGTTATATTTCAATTTAGACACTATAAAATAAGACATATCCAAGTTTACTCAGAAAAACTTTCTTTTGATTCTTTCTTTTGCCAATCCATTAAGCTCACATGGTCTTTCCAAACAATATGACCTATACGTGGGCAGATTTTAAAAAATTAATTTCTCCAGCTAAACATTATTTGACAAGTATTTTTATACTGTAGTACTTTTAGTCCAAAATATACATGTTATTTTTATACACATATATAATACAATTAATTATAGACATTTGACTATTTGATATTTAATAAAACATTGATTTTGTACTGTGGATTTGTGTAATTGAAGAGTGTAGCTTCAAAATGTGTACCTAAAATGAAAATAATGTTTAGACAAAATAAACTTTGAAAAATTTCTTAATTCATAAAGTATCTGGATTATACATGTCATTTGCCAATAATATTTCATTATCCTGAGGTGGGTTTGGTGTAGATGTAGACCTGGATCATGCTTACTAAAGTTACATGGTCATTGAGTAACTGAGTTACTGAGTATAATAGCAGGGAGGGCCTCTCTCTCTCCCATTCTGTTGTACGCTTGCTCCCTCTGTTCTTTTTCTCTGCTGATACCATATACCTAAATGTGTGATTGTTATATTTCCACAGTAACAGAAATGGAACTATGTTTTTGTATGAGTATGCTATTCTAGTAGTACTGAAAGGTTACAAATCAGAGTATAAACCAAATTACAGAAGGCAAGGTATAATCTAAATGTGGATTTAAACATATATACATATGTATATACACACACACATATATATACATATGTATACATGTGTGTGTGAATAAATACACATACAGCTTTTTTCTCTTCCCAAAAGTCCTAGTTCTGATTTTTACATTTTTAATGTGCTACAGAAATTTGAAAGTATATGAATAGTGATAAGATTTGTGTTTTTAACTTTATAAAATGTTAGGTGGTTTATAGTTAGGTCTTTAACTTTTTGAAAAATTTAACCTTTTTTAAAAGGGCAGAATTAGTACACCATAAAATTACAATAAAAACATAAATTGTATTAACTCTTGAAATGTAATACATGACTTGATCAAATGATGATAGTACCACTTTTAAGAACTAAGCCAGTTTGGCCTTTGTGAAACCCGTAGGTTCATATTATGCATACAGCACCCTGTATAACTTTTAAAGATTCCTAGTAATGGAATCTATTATCCAGTCCCATTGAATATGATATTCTAGCATAAATTAGATTTTTCAGATTTTGTACTGGGTGGGGTTGAGTAGGTGTTCAAAAATGGCAAAATATTCAGATATTTAGGTCTTTTAAAAGCCAATGCTAAACTATTACTGGTAAATGTACTATTTTACTAATTTTTCCAAGCAAAAATGTCCTATACTTGCCTATACTCTGGCATTAAAAGTTTTAAGAGTATTTAAAATGTAGAGCTTTCTTACATAAATACTGTCTTCATCCAAAAAATATTTAGTTAACATGCAGAGTGTGAAATATTGAATATCAGATCAATATCTTCACACTTCCAACTTGCTTATCTAAATTATTTTGCTCAACTGAGTCTTGGAACCTTGTACCTTCTTGCTAAATGTGTGACTTTTAAAACATTTTATCTTATTTTATTGCCAAGGATCTGTTTTGTAAGCTACAGGTCATGTTTCCTGCCCACCCATCCTTTCCTCTTATCGAACACTTAAATTTACAATGATAGCCATGTTACCTAAAGTGATGAAGTAATTGCAAATTGTTAAGAAATATCTAACCCCAACTTTCTAATTATAATTGATGCTACACTCCTGTTTCTTGATGCGGCTTATATATACTAAAATTAGCTAATCTAAAGGGAATCTGAGAGTCCTACTTTGTGAGAAGTAATTAAGTTACATTAGCAGAAGAATAATTGAATATGTACATTTATAGTAAATCAGTTATGTACATGGTATTAGGGAATTAGGGAAGGATAACTGTAACATATTTGTTCCTGTTAATAGGCACAATTCAACCCTTGCTGAAAATTCTCCTTACTCTGAATTTTGGCATTCCATTATATAAACGGCCGTTCTACCTCAAATTTCTGGTGGGATACATTCATCTTACAAGATTCAGTAAAATGTAAGGAATGATGCTGTATTACTAGTTTTCAAAATGCATAGTATATAAAACACATGCCTGAAGCACACCAATACATCTATTGTGAATACCAGGCTGTCACCACACCTCTGGCACATCTCCTGCAAGCCCTGCTTCATCTGTCATTGTTAATACACTTCATTTTTAAAAGACATAAAACAGAGCAGACCATGCTCCTGAATACATTTTCCTGCTTACAGGCCTCAAATGTGCTCTCATTATTATTTTAAGTAATTAACTCTTGGTATTGGGCAGGTTCTGGCTCAAAGAGAAATTTTAATGTTTTCTCTAATGTTTTAGTATCTCTGGTATGCAGATGATAAAAAAAAAAGTACACATTCTAGATAAACCTTGAACAACTCCCTGAAAAAAAACTTACTCCTGTTGAAGAGAGCTGTCATTTCCCTCTCATCTCTTGGGCAGCAAGATTTGGGAGGTCTCCTTTCAAATTAACTCTAGAGGGCTACGTTTGTTGCTCATATGGTCTACGTTTACTGACTTAGGAGCATGTGCTCCCTCAATATCTGATTTCCTTAAGTGCTGACAGATCAGCAATTCCAAGTAGGTTTTAAAATTCAGAATATTCTATTTTGCTTAATAAGATTTTTGCCATGAAGGCAGCTGGGCACCCAAATATTCAAAAAGAGTACAGTGAAGATGCAGCCTATGAAATTGCAGTTTTGTTAATGTGGGATTATTTGATTTCAACTTTGGACTTTGAAAATAACATATTCTAGTTAATTGGAGTACTTTTGAATTGTGAATTACAATTATAGAAGTTTTCAAAGAGATACTTTTTGCCGAAGGTTTATTATTTGATAAATTATTCTTATTTTATTTACTGACTTTATAAACAATTGTACTTTCTATTCAATTTATGTTATGAGAACAGCATTGCTCTAACATTAGCACTTGATAACAATATTACAAGAAAATATCAGAGGCCAATATGCCTCATAAATATAAGCCTAAAAATTATTACTAATATATTACAAATTAATCAAACAATATATAAAATTCATAAAATATCATAACCAAGCAGGGCTATCCCCCAAATTCAATTAAAGTTAACATAAAAACGTAATTAATATAATTAAGGAGAAGACCATTTTTAACCTCACTAAAGAAGCAGTATTGCTTTATAATATAAAACTTATCTGAGCAAATTTAAAATAAAAAATTTACTTCCTCATTCTAATTAAGGCATAAATGAGAAAAATTTCTAACATCTGGATTAATTGTGAAAGATTAAATATTTCTCATTGGCTATAAATAATAAAAGGATATTTATTATACTTGCAATTAGGCAAAAGTTAGAAATAAAGAATTAAGAGAGGCCAGAGTCAATATTGACTCTATAAACAGTGCAAAAATAAATTAAATACATAAATAAAAACAAAGATAAGCCATATTCATGGGTTGAAAGACTCTGTATTATATTTTGATTCTCTCCAAATTGATTCATAGATTTAGCCATATTCCTGATTAAAATTCCAAGATGCTTCTTTGAAGAAATAGGTAAGATTATTCTAAAATTACATGTAGGTGAAAGTAATCTAAAATAGCCACAATCATGAAAAGGAATAGTGAATTATTTTACATATATCTTATAAATAATGTAATTATAAAATATATTGCCTGAATCAAAGATTTACTAAAAAGCTACAATAGAGACAATGCAATCTTGGCACACAAGGAAGCAAATACATCAATGTAGTAAAAGAGTTCTGAAATAAATCTATCATCTACATATCTATTACAAATTTAGCACTACTATTGCAAATAATAAACTATTACAAATAATAAAGTTAAGACACCACAGGATACAAGATCAACATAAGGTATACTTATTTGGTGATATCTACTAGCAATAAACAAAAATATAATTAAAAATTGTTTTAATAGTAGCATGGAAAAAATATATATGGAGACAAATATTTTTTATGAAAGATGTCAAAAAAAAAACCTCAATGGAGAAATAAGTTTTTTTAAAAAAAATGCTGCTGAACAATTGGATATTTATGTAGGGAAAGTGATTATTGCATTTATACCCCCAAATTTGAGAGGAATTGTTAATCTATACATAAATCCCAAAAGAATATCACAAAAGAATATCTTTTAGCAGAATCACAAAAGAATATCTTCATAACTTTAGGCTAAGAAAATATTTATTGACAGAACCGAAGAAGCACAAATCATGAAAGAAAAATCATAAAACGGAATTAATTAAAATTAATTTTTTCAACCATAAAAAGATGCCATTAAGGAAATGAATAAACAAGTGATGGACTGTGGAAAACACTCAAACACATAGATCACATAGATCAGACAAGGAACTTGCATACAGAATAAAGAACTCCCACAAATCAGCAATGAACAGTTGAACAGTCCCCAAAATGGTCAAAATACATGAATACATACTTTATAAACATAAGACACAAGCGGGTAATGAGCACATGAGAAGATATTCAGCATTATTAGCCATCAGAGAAATGTATATTAAAATCACAATGTAATATCACTCCAAACCCAGTAAAATGAAAAACAAAAATGACTGACTGGTGAGAATTCCAGTAACTTTCTTTTATTAGTAAGATAGTAAATATATGAATTGATCTGGAGAATTGCCAACAATTTTTATTTAAAGCTGATTATACATCTGCCATATAACCCAGCAATTCAGCTTTTGGGTTTTACCTAAAAGGGATGAAAATATATCCATACAAAAATTTGCACAAGTAAGTTCATAGCTTTATTCTTAATAGCCCTAAATTGGAAACTTTTCAAATGCCCATTAACAAAAGAAGAGATAAACAAATTGTGGTATTGCCCTATTATCTAGCATACTGAGAAGTTGAAACAACAACAACAAAAAGGAATGAACTGCTGAACACTCAACAATGGGGAAGATCTCAAAGTATTATGTAAATAAATGAAGCCAGACACAAAGGAGTACAGAGTGATTTCATTCCTCAAAATCCAAATACAAAAAAAAAAAAAAAAAAAACGACTCTATGTCTTAGTAATTGTGATAATGGCATGAGTGTATTTTCTGGAGGCTTGGTAATTAATATTCAGTATTTTGATGAGAGTGTTGGTACACATTTATCAAAACATTAAACAGTTAAGACATTTTATGGCTAACTAATTTTAAAAAAGAACAGTGTACATTTAGAAAAAGGAGGATCTAATTTGGAAACCTGAACTATCTGATACTGTATATAGAATCACCACAAAATATATTTTTATATTGAATGTATATTATTTAAAAAACCCAAAAATTCCCTCTCCTATATATATATATATATTTTATAAAACATTTATTTTCTTAACTTTCTTGTTTTTCTTTGTAATACAAACTTATCGTGTAAAGGAAACTTAAGCAAAAATAAAAGTTAAAAATCAATACTACAACTTGGAGAACAAATAAAAAAAAAGAAATGAACAAAAAACCTAACCATTAACCACTTGGTAAGTACCCTTTCAGGTAACACTCTGAGTAGTAGATAGCTTAATGGTTAAATTGAGATTAAAATGTGTTCATTAACACCAACACAAATAATAAAGTGAATTGACTTAACTAACTGTTTGCAGAAATGAGAACATACAATGGGAGATAACTTTTAAATGAATAAAGGTACTGTTTAAATAGTATATAGACAAGCTTGCTTTATCATAAGTGGTTCCAACGTGGCACTGAAACTATACTCCAAACCTCTTTAAATATCTTTTTTCCCCCTTAGATATTAGCCTACTCTAAGGACACTCAATTTCACTTTCCTACATTTACTCTTTATCTGTTGAAGTTTTCCAGGGACCCTCCTTGATCACTTTAGTATTCTCCCTTGGTGATGTCATTCACAAAAATAGAACTCATAAACACTCATACACTGAGGGTCCAAAAATGTGTGTTTCAAGCATATATCGTCACTTGAGCCTCAGAGATAGCATTTTACTGTCCACCAGTGTTAAAGATTCAATATGTTCAAAATAAACTATCACCCTCTGTGATAGTTTATTTGTGCACCTGCTTCTTAGCCTACCTTTTTTCACTTTAAGGAATAAATGGCCTAAATAGACACTTTACTGTAAATAACAGAAACTAAGGAGTCTTCTTTATTTTGCTATTTTTTTCACTCCTTCACAGCCATATACCACAACTTCCCAACCTATTTTCTAAATTTCTTATAAACAAAATTTAATTCTTCCTTGCTACTGACACTGCTTTAGTTCAAATCCTCAAGCTTTCTTTTGCTCCTGGTCCATATACTGATAGTGCCTTTTCTTTTATCCATTGGCTTCTTACTGGGTATGAGTCATCTTACACTAATGAAAATATAAGAAGGCCGTTTTCTATTTAAATCTGCTTACCCAGCTTCCATTTAGGTAATTCTTACTCATTCTAAGTCTCAAAAATTTGCATCACTTTCTCACTGGAGCTATCATTTATATTCCTCTCTTAACTCTAGCCTAAGGCACGTGCCTTTGCCTTTGACTTCACAGCATTCTTTGCATATCTTATCAAAGCACTTGTTACTCAAAATAATTTTCATTTGTCTATCTTTTCTTTTTGACATTATCCTCATTGATGATATGAAATTTTTGCCATCTCATTATAACTCTAGACCAGTACACAGTAGATTTTGAAGAAATATTTTTAAATGAATTTCATAGGTTTAAACCATTTTTCCAAATAAGCATAAACCTATGTTACCACAGTAATGTTGAAGATTAACAGATAATTTTAGTCCTGATTATTGAATGCATTCATCTTGTCAACAAACATTTATTCAGTGACTCTATTATGACACACAGTGTATTTAGTGCTGTGCATGTTATACAGGTCTATAGTTTAAAACCATTTTTATTCCAAAATAAAAAGATCCACATAAATAAACTGTTACTGAACATTTTTGGAATTATGAGATAAATAGCTCTGAAAGAGAATGGGAGACTATTAGAAAAATCGTTGAAATTAATCTTGAATAATGGGTTGTGGAGAGGCAGTGTACAGATAGATTTGTAGAGTGGGGCATTTGAAACAAAAGTGATTTCAATAAAGTCATGTAAGCATGAAACATCCTACACTTAGAGGAACCTTATCGTAATTTAGGATAGAGAACAAAAAGAAAGTTTCTATAAGAAATGAATTTGGCAAAACATAACCAGATGCTGCAGGCTCATGCATGCTACATTAAAGAGAGCAAGGGGGAGATAAAGTCAAGATGGGAAAGAGAAACAAAGCCATGAAAAGTAAGATAAGAAAAGGAAAAGCAGCTAATTTAAAAGTACAGAAGCCAGAATTATAACTGAAGCACTAGGGAGGATAAAAAGAAAAGACAAGGGTATAGTTGTGTTTGAAATTGTGGAGTAGGTCAGACAAAATTGCCAGAGAAGATTGAAACATAGGGTCAAAATAGTCTGATGCAGATATTATGCAAACTCATTATTCTGGCTGTCTCTTCTATTTTAAGCATTTCCTATACTGTTATACCATGAAATTTGTTATGTTACTGGGCATAGGACTATTTGCATTATTTTTCTAAAACAGAAGTCTGTCATGGAGAATTTCATAGAAAACCTACTCTAAAAAACAATTGATATAACTATTGGCAATTAGGGTGTGGATGAATTTAATTCTCATGTGTCTTAAAAATAAGTTCCTTTACCCTCAGTTGTTATTTGGAAAACAAATGAAATTGATGGAAAAAATTTTAAAAATGGTATAACACTTATGAATACAAGTTTCAACTACAATCATCAATAGTTAACAATTTATAAAGTCATTTTTGCTTCAGTTTTCTCTTCCTCTCTAGTTACCTGTATATTTCAGTTAGCTGAAAATCATTACAAAATTAATGGTAGACTTTATGATATTTACCACCTAAGTACTTCACTGGAAGTTCCACAGATGATTCTTTATTGAGCCAGTTAAGTAGTGAACTAGTTATTGGAAATGTTCCCCTGCAAAGTACAGTTCTGGTTAAGTTCTTTTTTTTTTTTTTTTTTTTTTTGTACATTGGGATCTAGGGTAAATGTGCACATCCTGCATCCTGCAGGATTGTTGCATAGGTACATACATGCCATGGTGGTTTGCTGTCTGCATCCACCCCACCCCCCACACCTGCCGGCCCCTGTCGCCTACATCAAGCATTTTTCCTGGTGTTATCCCTCCCCCTCCTCCCTGTCCCCCACCACTGTCTCTCCCCTCCCCTCCCCTACTCTCAACACCCCCACCTAGTCCAGTGAGTGTTGTTCCCTTCCCTATGCCCAAGTGTTCTCATTGTTCATCACTGCCTATGAGTGAAAACATGCAGTGTTTGGTTTTCTGTTCTTGTGTCAGTTTTCTGAGAATGATGGTTTCTAGGTTCATCCATGTGTCTGCAAAGAACATGAACTCATCCTTTTTTATGGCTGCATAGTACTCCATAGTGTATATGTGCCACATTTTCCTTGTCCAGTCTATCATTGATGGGCATTTGGGTTGGTTCCAAGTCTTTGCTATTGTAAACAGCACCGCAATGAACATACATGTCCATGTGTCTTTATAACAGAACGATTTATGATCCTTTGGGTATATACCCAGTAATGGGATTGCTTAGTCAAATGGAATTTCTATTTCTATTTCTAGGTCCTTGAGGAATCACCACACTGTCTTCCACAATGGTTGAACTATTTTACATTCCTACCAACAATGTAAAAGTGTTCCTATTTCTCCACATCCTCTTCAGCATCTGTTGTCTCCAGATTTTTTAATGATCGCCATTCTAACTGGCATAAGATGGTATCTCAATGTGGTTTTGATTGGCATTTCTCTAATGACCAATCATGATGAGCATTTTTTCATATGTTTGTTGTCCGCATATATGTTTTCTTTTGAAAAGTGTCTGTTCATATCCTTTGCCCTCTTTTGAATGGTGTTTTTTTTTTTTTTTTGTAAACCTGCTTTAGTTCTTGTAGATTCTGAATACTAGCCCTTTGTCAGATGGGTAGATTGCAAAAATTGTTTCCCATTCTGTTGGTCGCTGGTTCACTTTAATGATTATTTCTTTTGCTGTGCAGGAGCTCTTAAGTTTAATTAGATCCCATTTGTCTATTTTGGCTTTTGTTTCTGTTGCTTTTGGTGTTTTAGTCATGAAGACCTTGCCTGTGACTATTCCTGAATGGTGTTGCCTAGGTTTTATTCTAGAGTTTTTATGGTGTTACTTCTTATGTTTAAATCTTTAATCCATCTGGAGTTAATTTTTGTATAAGGTGTAAGGAAGGGATCCAGTTTTAGCTTCCTGCATATGTCTAGCCAGTTTTCCCAACACTATTTATTAAACAGGGAATCCTTTCCCCATTGCTTGTTTCTGTGAGGTTTATCAATGATCAGATGGCTGTAGAAGTGTGGCATTGCCTCCGAGGTCTCTGTTCTGTTCCATTGGTCTGTATCTCTGTTTTGGTACCAGTACCATGCTGTTTGATTACTGTAGCCTTTTAGTATAGTTTGAAGTCAAGTAGTATGATGCCCCCAGCTTTGTTCTTTTTGCTTACGATTGCCTTGGTTATGTGGGCTCTCTTTTGGTTCCATATAAAGTTTAAAGTGGGTTTTTTTCCAGTTCTGTGAAGAAGGCCAATGGTGGCTTGATGGGGATAGTATTGACTCGATAAATTACTTTGGGCAGTTTGGCCATTTTCACAGTATTGCTTCCTAACCATGAGCATTAAATGTTTTTTTCCATCTGTTTGTGTCCTCTCTTATTTCCTTGATCAGTGGTTTATAGTCCTTGAAGAGATTGTTAGTTGTATTCCTAGGTATTTTATTTTCTTTGTAGCAATTTTAAATTGGAGTTTGCTCATGATTTGGCTCTCTGTTTTTGGTGTATAGGAATGCTTGTGATTTCTGCACACTGATTTCGCATCCTGAGACTTTGCAAAAGTTGCTTATCAGCTTAAGGAGGTTTTGGGCTGAGATGATGGGGTCTTCTAAATATACGATCATGTTGTCTGCAAATAGGAACGATTTGACTTCTTTTTTTCCTAATTGAATGCCCTTTATTTCTCTTTCTTGCCTAATTGCTCTGGCTAGAACATCCAATACTATATTGAAGAGGAGTGATGAGAGAGGGCATCCTTGTCTAGTGCCAGTTTTTAAAGGGAATGCTTCTAGTTTTTGCCCATTCAGTATGATATTAGCTATGGATTTGTCATAAATAGCTTTTATTATTTTGAGGTATGTACCATTGATACCTAGTTTAAGAGTTTTTAGCATAAAGGCTGTTGAATAAATCACTCCTCAGCAAGTTCAAAAGAATGGAAATCATAACAAATAGCCTCTCAGACCACAGCACAATCAAATTAGAACTCAAGGTTAAGAAAAGCACTGAAAACCACACAATCACATAGAAACACTTCTGGTTAAGTTCTTTAAGCTCAGCCTGGCTGGTTTTTCATCTTTTACTTCCAAAAAGAAATGCCTGCTTATAAGGACTTTTTTTCTATGGCACTTTCTAACATAGCTCCTAACTCTATCACCTCATTATGCGCTATCTCAACAACCTGCTTTTTCCTTCAACATTATTTATTTACCACTTATACATTTATTTTCTTCACCATATAATATATACCTTTTATAAAGAAAATAAAACCTTTGTTTTATTCACCATTTTTGCATTACGACTCAATTGACTTAATGCAAGACTCAGATTTAGGAACTATGTTTTCTACTTTTGAATTCAGAAGTTTCTTTATTTTTAATATATCCATTTTCTTTTCAATAAAAAAAACACTCAGGGCATTTTTGCCTTCTTTTTGGCATTTTCACCATTACATTTTTGATTCCAAACAATAATATCTTCTATGTCTTTTAATAACAATAAAAATTTACTAACATATTGGCATATTATGATGAGATTAATTCACAATTTTATTTTTAATAATTTTGTGTAAATTGAATATAAACAGGCAGTCTTAGCACAGATGTTCTTTGTGTTGGCTAGACATTAAATCACTGTATTTTGAATTTTTTATATAAATATTGAGATTTTGTTTGTAACATATTCAGGTAAATAGGAGCACATGAATTCTATTTTCCATATAGAACTATTTGGAAAATCCTTTTAACCCACACCCAAAGCCCCTATCACTTTTCATTTTGTAAGGCTATAAAGCTTAAAGTATTTCCATAATTTGCAATTGGTGTATGTAACTCAGTAGGGTTTAAAATTAATGTTGCCTCTCAGATTTGTTTTTATAAGCACCTGAATTTGGAAATCTGTCAAGTGGTGTTTTGTGCTTGCTGGTAAGAAACATCTTGATTTAATTTAGCATATGTAACATCTAAAGTGAACAACTCATTATATGGCAAGGTATCATCCCATATGGCAAACGTGCACCCACAATAGCCTTGTCAAGCCCTTGAGCAGCTTTTCCATTTGTGTTGTACTGCAATCAGAGATGACCAGAATTGATCACAGAGTTGCTCAATGAGACTTGAGGCAGTTTCCCTTGCAAATATTGCCTGGCTCTTAAAATCCTCCACAAAAAGAAATTAAGAATACATCATTTATTCTTTAGGCCTTCTTATGTTTGGCAAGCACAAAAATTTAATTCTGTTGAAGTAGGCATGATTTTAACATGGTTTTGAAATTATTATTCTCTACCACGATAAACACATATATAACCATCCTAAATGAAAATATTCACTCTTTATTTCATCTGATTTTAGGTGAGATAATTTTTTCCTCCCATTCGGATTATGGCAATATGTTTTATCCTATTTAAACTTAAGTGCTAATGTTAGTCAAGGATTGCTGTTTATAAGTCCCTATGCTTGGGGCTTATGAAAGTGGTGGAATAAAATTGAGAATAAGATAACTTCTGCTTATAGGAGTTCACAGCAAAGTTACTTCATATTCATGCACTTTTCATGTTTCAATATCTGCTGATGTCATTATAAAAATACGAAGTTCAGCTATTACCTCAGACTCAGAAATCTGTCTGGCTTCTCTCTTTTAAGCATGATGGCTTACTCTACTAATATCTAGACATCAAACTCATATTCAGTATCAACTTTACTAAATGATTCAATGTGCTGTTTAAAAGCTATTATAAATGTATTGGTAGTATATAAAAGCAAATGAGCACTGTTAATATTAATACATTAATATTCACTCAAGAAGAGGCTATTTTTTAGTAACAAAAGTTTATGATAATAAGAATATGTTTTGGTACACTGGATAATAATGAGTTGCTGACTATATATTTTAAGTCACAAAGAATGTCAGCATTTGAAACTTAAGATAGATATTTAGTCCAAACAGAGAAGTGAAGTTGGCTTAAAAAAAGGAATTTCATCACTAAACATGCACATCAGAGCCTCATGGGTGGGTAGGGAAAGTAACAGATTTCCCTTTTCATCACCTCCCAGGTTGGAAGGACCTATGTCTCTGAATTCTTCCTTAGAAAAGCAAGTGTCTAAGCATCTGTGAATCAGGAGAGAGAAGGAACGCTCTTCTGTCACTGACTGCCAGTCACTGTTGAATGGTTAGTCACATTTGCCTTGTAAGCAAAAAGTCTTAGTGATTCTTGTGTCTCTTGTTTCTGATAACTGAATCCTGATATTTCTTTAACTGAGAAAAGTAAATATGCTTTTATTCTATTGCAACAGATAAAATGCTTAAATTGCCAGTGTTCCTGGTTTCATGTTTTGAAAGTAATCATATCAAGGATCATCCTCAATCTTGTCTGTCTCATTGCGGAGAAAGTGAATAAGTCCCAACAGCATCAGTTATCTACATTTGAGGAAGAGATAGAAGCCTTAAGATACACAGGCTTTTCCCCATGCTTAATATTGCTTCTATTGGCATAAAAAGGGAAAACAGACTTTTTAAATGAATCTATGTTAGGCACGTTGACACGTGCTGATAATGACTCATGAGTAAAATTATAATGGGAACGATTTATTCTGAAGGGGCATAACATCCTGAAAATATTTTAATTCAGATAATATTGTTCATATTTTTCTGTTTCTCAACGTGATTTTCTAGGCACTGGAGATACTGAGTGAAAAATAAATGCCACTTTGCCTTTGAAGGACTCAAAATCTGTGAATTTTTAACAGGTATGTAAATATATGTGATCTTAAAGATATCTTCAAAAGGTCAAAAGGATAAAGAAAAGGGGGAAACTACACACTGGGGTCTATTGGGGGGAATAGGGGAGGGGCAGCGGGGGTGAGGAGCTGGGGAGGGATAGCCTGGGGAGAAATGCCAAATATAGGTGAAGGGGAAGAAGGAAGCAAAACACACTGCCATGTGTGTACCTATGCAACTATCTTGCACGTTCTGCACATGTACCCCAAAACCTAAAATACAATAAAAATTTAAAAAAAATTTTAAATATTAAAAAAAAAGAAAAGGGGGGAAACTAACTGTGGGAATGGTTTGTCTGGAATGGGTTTTTGACATCCTGCATATAGGATTTTTTCTCAATAATTAGACTTTTGTTACTACTTACCAGTTAAAAAACACCAGCAAACTACACTAAATGTGAATCAGTTTTTAAATATTAATGGAAGTAATTGGAAGTGGTAAATCATCCTATACCACCATATTCTCTGTTTTGTACTTTAGCATATAAATTCATTTTGCAGAGTTATAATAGAGTCATATTTCTGCTGGTAAAAGTGTTTCCACTTCATATGAGATAATTAAATATGTCAGTATTTTATGGCCTGTTGTTATGGCTATGAAAACCCCCAAAGAATTCCAGATATTTTCCATATTAGCATTGGGCCAGATGATGTATAGCATGTATTCCAGCTCTACGTTTTTATAATTACTTGTTTTACAATTAGGTATGATGTAGTCAAATTGAAATAACACATCAATATAGACATTAAATAAAATGACTTTCAAAAGTGACTTTCATGAAACTATTGAGGTATAGTTTACATTAGATTTAAGATTTTAAATTGCCTTATGCTTAAGAAAGATCACTAAATGATGGGTGAGGATGAGTAGTGAAGATGTCAGTCAGGATATGGCCAGGAAAACACACACTAGATATTTTAATAGAGAAAAATTTAAATATGAAAATTGTTTTCAAGTATTAGAGAACTAAAAAGGCATTGAGGCATCACAGATACAGCAAATGAAGAAAACAGTTATGACTCCAAGGGCTGGGAAAACAAAGGGAAATGGTGGAATTTGGAATGCAGATGATAACCTGTAGGAGAGGCCCCACCTGTGGTGCTAGGGCCCAGATCTTTGAGAGGAGAATGCTGCTCAGCTGGTGCTGGTGCCTCAGGAGCTAAGATGAGCGCCCCTGTGCAATTGAGACAGACATCTGTGGCCAGGGAGCCACCCAATTGTTGCTGGCATTTCCAAGGGGATTCAATGAGGTTACCTCTAGAAGTATGAAACTAAAGAACCAGAACCAGAGTAAAGAACTATTGCTGAAGCAATGCTGATGGGATCAGGAAGCAAACAAGAGGAAGGAGTAAAGTCCCTTTGCTCTCCCAGATTTCCCATCTCCCTCTAGTAAAACCTAACATGGAACCAGGTGGTAATTGAAAAATGTGGTTCTCAGAGTCCCAAACTCAGCCTCACACAGCAAAGTACAGAAGGAAGCTGCAAAATAATTGCTTTATAACCAGCACAGTGAGGTGGGGATGGGTGACAGGTGTTGTAACAAAGATTTAGAGTACAAGTAAATATTCAAAGGTAAAACTAGGGGAAAAGTTGTTAAGCTATGAAAGCAAAAGCTACATTTTAAAAATTTTTATAATTCTATAATGAACTTAAAATTACAGCTTATTTATCTTGCAAAAGAAAAAGAACATTGACTTCATTGTTATACTGAATAAACAGTTTTTACTAGTCATATGTTAAGTCAGACAATTAAGAACTACCAACTCTTTCCATTAAACAAAAACTGAAGCCCTGGTACAAAGAGTAGTTGGTTTTTCTTCCCACAGGACTCACAAATACATATATGCAAATACAGATGGTTAAGCCACTATCCCAATATGGAATATTAACAAATAATGGATATGTTTACAAATGTATTCCAGTAAGTTATTTTGAAGATCAAAACCTAAAATACTCTGAAGATAAAATGCTTTAAAAAAAATGGTCATTTAATGAAAAACAAAGAAGTACATAGAGCTCTTCTTATGTTAAAAGAAAAGAACTATTGTAGTAGAAATTCACTGAAATATCTACTTATAATTTAGGTGACTCTATGAGTGCAGTAAAATTCACACAATATTATTGTATGGCGCATAGAATATTCCAGTTGCACTGACAGGTTAACTGATCTACCCGTTTATTTTTTACTGCTAACAAAAACTGACTACTTAATAAAAACGACTCAAACTAATCAGTTGTTTGAGCATTGTGTAGACATAACGAATTTATTCAGATTTAAAACCTATTCTGTATCTCTCAATTAATATAAGAATCAGAACAAAGTTAGAAACTGTTAAACAAGCAATGTTTAAGTAGAAAAAAAATCATCAATGACTATTTTCCTGATTTTATATAACTAAATATTAAATAAAGATAGCAATAGTTTATTTTATGTAAAATTAAAAAATCTATACCACCTTTCGCCCAAACGTAGTGTAGATTTTAATCTAAACTATTTTTATCTGATAATATACAATTTTATATGTTTACTCATTGTTATGATATTTCAATGAGGTTGGAACAATTTAAATATTTTCTTACATAATTATGTACCTATTGAAACTTATGATAAAGGTAGATTTTTAATCTTTCTCTTTATAGTTTAATTCATTTCATAGAATGACACAAAGAAGATGAGTAAACTATTTTGTGCCAGCAACCTCTGATTTAAAATTCAGAAATCCAGAAAAAAAAAAAAACATATAAATTGTGTAGAGGAATCATATTCCTGAACTTAGAAAAACACTATAATTCATATTAAATGAATTACAGCTTTAATTATCATTTGATAATTTCAGTCATTCATTCAATAACATTTTTAAACTAATATTTACATGGAGGACAGAGTGCTAGGAGTCATGAGGAATTAAAAAATGTGTAATCCCAATCACCATACATTCTCAAATTTCTAAGACATGTCAAATTAAAATATTCTGTTACCATATGAGACCTGTGTTTTTCAATATTTGGTTCATAAATATAGTCACCACAGTATAAAACTTACTTCTTGCTCTTGAGTACTTACAATTTAATGGGGCAGTAAATTGTGTAAAAGACTAAATGCCAAACAGCTTTCAAAATAATAACCAAATTATATTTTCTAGGATATTAAGGGTAGAACAAATGACTTCCCAATGTCTTTATTACAAACTAGAATTTGTTACAAACTAGAATTCTTTTGATCATTGCTGTTGGAAGCTATCTATCATTTAGGGAATTGTCCTTTGCAATTGCTGTGACATTCTTCATTGTCTTAACAATCTGGTGGCTGCCTTGTAAGCACTTGCCAGCTATTTAGTGATATACCTCAGGGGCCTATTGGAAGTATTTTGTATGGGAAGTCAGTAGTCTTGACAGTTAATACAGCTTTCAGTGGCTGAATATGGCAAAGTTGTGACACCTGCAAATTCCTAGGATATTGCAAACTGAAAAATCTAGACAGGTAAATTGATGTCCATTATATGTAATTATAGCCTGAATTCCTAGCTACCTTTTGGAATTCAGAGAGAGCAGCTGTTGCTGCTATGTATTTTTAATCTTTTTCTGGAGAGAAAAGGAATACTTGTACATCATAAGCAGTTCTTGGTTTCTAAAATAACCGTGTTCTTTCTCAAATATTTTGGCATGAAGTGGGCATATGAGGCTTCAAGAAACGATTTCCATTCCCCAAAGCAGCTCACAGAAAAAAAAAAAAAATCCTTGCTCCTTTCTTGCAGATATTCTCCTGAATTGTGCCTTTGTCTTTCTGTTCTGTTCTCATACATAGCTGAGAGAGGATTAGAGAGAAAATGCTTGCTTCCTGAAAGTGTCTTGTATTTAGTCATAGAATTCTGTAAGGGCTCCCATTGAGAGAGCTGTGAATACATTGTTTATGATTATGAAATAATTATGACATATGGTCCACAAAACGGTAATATTTTCAGTGGATTTTGTTTATTGCAATGATACTTAATTGATATGTAAGTTATTCCAAAGCAGGTGGATTAACTTCATGGTCTATCACCCTTCTCATGATTTCAGTAAAGTCAGTATGTAAGATACAGTTTAGAAGCTTCTAAATCCTCTGGTACTTGTTTAAAATACCTTCTTTATTTAATAAATTTTTCTCAACACTGCTAATCATTTTAGCTAAGAAAAATAATAAAGATTATATAGAAGAAATTCAATTCATTATAAATCTTTTCTGACCAGAAAATAATCTTATCGACCTATCTATTTTATCATTTTTATTTGTAACTCAAGGGAATTTCTAGTTTCTTTTCATAAGTCACATGGGAAGCGTATAGATTGTCTGACCTCATTCTCATTATTCGTTATTAATTATCTTCATAACCCAATTTACCTTTTTAATAATGTTATTGAACCCCTTGCCTTCTTGGAATAAGGTATGCTATTTTACTTGAACAATATTCTTTCTTTTATTGTGAAAAAAGGACAAATTTTGTTGTATTTGTTTTCACCTTCAGATTTTTTTAAAAAGTAAATCAAGATGTTTTAGTCCATTGGTTAAATTCTTGTTACTATTTAGGATCATTATGTTGTCATCTGAATAACTGAGGACTACCTTTAATGAGGTGTGTGTGCCTGGTTGCATTAGCTGCCTAACAGATGTCTGAGTGATTAAAGCTCCCCTGAGTACCATAGCTTTGGTATTTCATTGAATCTCATTTGCTTTCTGACCTAGGAGTTCCAGTGTATATTTTCAATTGATGCTTTATTTTTCCTTTCCAACTGTTAACTGGATGATCAAAGTAGTTTATAAATATCTTATTATCAAAGGTCATCTTCCTGGAATTTGTACAAAATTATTCCTTTTATCTTTATCTCCTTTTAAAAAATTCCAATGTCAATGAAACAAATGAAAATATTTTAAAATTTCAAATTCCCTATTGGGATTAAGTGATTATGGGTCCTGCTGGTGTTTTGTTCTGAGTCCCAGAACTGCTGCAAATACAAAGTTGTACTATTGCACAAACAGCCAAAATAATCTTAAATATGATTTGAAGGTGTCATTGAAAGATCCCCACTTCACACAAAGAGCTGGCTTTTTGGACCTAGTTTATCTGCTTCAGAGAAAGGAAGGGGTTGGTTGACAGGATTTAAACCTGTGGCTCCAGGCAGTCTAGGCACTCTAATTTGGATTCTCAGATCACTAAGCCAAGTCTTGTAGCTCTCTGAAACTCTGTATTTATACATAGATAACGATTATACCAATCAAGTTGACATTCTAGCAATAAGAATTTCACCAAGTTTCACTTATACTTTCAAATGTGTTATTGTTTAATCTCATCATGTGAGTCAAGTTGAATCAAAGCCAACCTTTCCTATTTTCCTTCCAATATCAATTATGAGTAATTTTATTTAGCTTTCTTTCCCGCATTTATAGACTCTATTCTTAAAGGACATTGGAACTAGTTTTGATGAAATATAATAATGCTTCTTTAACTATAAAAATATGGAAAGAAATCACAGTTTTCTCTAATTGCAATAAAAATGACATAGTATATTGATATTGATGTTTGTAAAGAAAAAGTTGTATAACATACATTGTGTGCAATTTTCATATTAGAGGGAAAATTATTTCAAAATATAGTCTTCTCTAATTCTCCTTTTCATATTCAATTGGCTCGAAATCTATTATTCTGCATATGTAACTTATAATACAAGCTAGACAGTAGTTTTCTGGGCATCTAAGGTAGATACATAAGAAAATACATCTAATACTTTATATTATAATTATATTCTTTAAGAGTGCTGTCAAATAATACAGACATACCCCTCATTAACTTTATTCTTCATTTTTCGAGATTTCTCAACAAGTTAATTTATTGATCATTTAATCTTTATATAAAATTATAAGGAAAATGAGATAACCATCAGCAAAGTAAAAAAAATTAATGTTAATTCATAAAGTATATACTCATAAACATGTATAATAATCTTCCATTTGAAAAACACATACATTGTTTGTAAAAGATAGCATTCAAAGTTTAATGTATATTGAATTAAGGTGGAATAAAAATAGCAGATAGTACTATATACTTACTTGATATTAGCAATTTTATGTACATATATAATGTGGTAAGTGAAGTAAAACAATGCTAACCCATAACAGAAATGTATCAAGACATTTATATTATGATTGAACAGCTTCAAGTTTTAAGGCAATTTTTTTAAATACTTTAAGTTCTGGGGTACATGTTCAGATCGTGCAGGATTGTTACATACGTATACACATGCCAGGGTGGTTTGCTGCATACACCATTTTTTAAAAGAATTTCTTCACCTAGGAAGAGGCCTCAAGGAAAGTGACATTGCTGGCTCACTCTCCAGAGGAGGAAAAAACAGAGGCATTCCACTTTGACTTTGCTGCCCTCTTTTTGAAGACTGTATACCCTGTTATTTTGATTTCTTACTGTTTAAGGTGTTTATAAAATCATCTCATTTAAGGCAAATAATGACAAGAATTGAGCCATTATTTTTAATCTTATGATTCCAAATTTGTCCTCATTTTTTATATTTCATTTGAATAATGGTGAAATATTCACAGGTAAAATTAATTGTGACATATCTTGCAACCATAACCTATCTCTCCTGTATATCACACCATACATTTTTGTCATATATATTCATACATTTCTGGACAAGCTGAATCATACCAGAAATTCAAATATATCTCATGCCCAATAAGCTGGAATAAAATAAATGTATGTTAAATGATTAAAGATGAATTTGAGATGATAAAATCTAAAAAATATATTTTTGAATGAATTGTACTGCATAAATGAACAAGATAATAAGTAGAAGTATTACAAATTTTTCTAAAAGTATTTTTATGCATGCTCCCACATAACTAGAAGATACTTTATTGCAAAAGCTGAATTAACACTCCAATCATATCTTACTGCATGTTATTGAAATTCTCTAAATTAACCTTAAAGCTTATATACGTGTATGTATTTGAGCTCAATCTTCTTTATTATTGATCCTACCATTGACTCACTATAAATCAGAAAGCAACTGGCATAATTCCAGGAATCTTGAATAACATTTATTATTCATTTAAGCAGAAAACAAGCTTTATACTTTATCAAGTGGTGACTTATCCCTTCTGCCTCATTGCAACGTACCATTATGCAAATGACCTTTGTGGAGTTGTGTGGTGCACAACCTGAGCACCCATACACAGAGGTAAAAAGCAGTGAAAATAATCTGTGTTATAGAGATTCAATGTAAATGTCTTCATTCCAATTCTTTATTTTTTTTAAGGCATTGCTATAACTATGATAAAAACTAATACTGATTGGGACACTTACAATGTGTTTGGCATTATTTTAAGTATCTGCAATTGATTTTCTTAATCCTCATAACAATACTATGAAGCAAATACTATTATACCAATTTTACAGAAAAAAAAGGAAATTGAGGTACAAAGAAGCTAAGCAACTGAGTTCAAACATCTGGTAAGGGGCAAGTATTCTGAGCCTCTTTAGCCTTTACAGATAGAGATCATAGGATTTATATCCTTTCCTTTTCCCCCCCTCAATTTATTAATTTATCTTTATACTTTCAACCAGTCCTTGGGTCTATTATTAAGTGTCAGTGGGATATTAAATGAATGAAACAGTGAAATCTGGATGTTCAATAAAATTATTTCCTTTATGCTAGAGACATACACAAATATTCAGCTACCTGCATTCTATCGGCATACCTTACAAATGTCTTAAATTGAACTGCCTCTATTCTAAATATATTATCTACCCCATCTGCAACAATGTCTCTATTCTCTATAGAACTGTGCTAGTTATGTACTTTTTCTGTGTCAGAAACAAGCTTGCTTTTTTTTTTCTTTTCAAACAGCCTCTGTGAAATATCTCAAATTGCGTTCTTCTTTTACTAATGGGCTTCCTTGTTATATCCATGAGTGGCAACACAGGATTTCTTAGCAATCTGTTTGCGATTCCTGTGAGCATCAACCTAGCAGCAGCTGGTTCCAGCATCCTGCTTCTCTTTGCAACCACAAAACCAGTAGCAGCCAGCATTCTCACTCAGGGATATGAGCCCCAGACCACAGAACCCCTTCTCTGAGCTTCTAGGTTTTGATAGCAGAATCTTCTTCCATTATTTCCCTCAGATCTAGGGGCAGTAGCTGCTTCCTTCAGTTATATTCCTAGAATATCCTTTAATTCTTCCAGCCTCTAAGACCAGTGTAACTAATTGCCAATATTAAATTCCATCGGTTAAATAACTAATGTGATTTCTGTTTCCCAAACAAACCTCCATCAATATCACTCATGTATTAGAATTTCCTTTGACTACTTCAGGGGTTTTTCCTTTGATTATTACTGGTACTTTCTTACCGATTCTCATTCTTTTGTCTGCCACATTCAACTGATTTCCAAAAACTGCTAGTTATATTCCAGAATATCTCAAAAATCTGTCTTGTTCTTTTAATGTCAATCAAAATGCAGTATTAAAGAGCAAGGAGTTTTGGGTTAAAAAAGGCATAGATTCAAACTATCTACTTTTTGCTAGGTCTAAGCCTGAAAGAGACTTGATGGTTAGCTGGTTTAACATCAATAGCCATAGAAAGTGCTAATTTAGGGGAAATACCTGTGACTATAACCTCATAGAACATGCTACTGAAGGAATTACCATCTTTGCAGTTTATTTCAGAGTTATTCTGTTGTTCCTTTTTATTTTGCAGAGGCAAAGAGAAGAAAAAAGGGCGAAAAAATGAGGGACAAAAAGTAGAGGAAAAGGAAACAAGCCAGTTAGAGAAAAAAGAAAATAAAAGAAGTAGAGGAAGAAATATATCTACATATACACACACACGTATGTATTTCTTAATTTATATATCCATATATGTATTTATATATTCTATTTATAGTTTCACATATAAACATGTATATATAAATGCATATGTGTATATATTTTTATATATAAATATCATTTTATATTATAATAATTTTAATAAACTAGGAATATATGTGTGTGTGTGTGTGTGTGTGTGTGTGTGTGTGTGTATACACCATTGTGTTGTCAGCACTCTTGTTCTGAGGCTGTCTTGCATCTAGTGACAAATTTTGCCATCATCCCTTAAAAATTAGGAAGAAATGGCCGGGCGCGGTGGCTCAAGCCTGTAATCCCAGCACTTTGGGAGGCCGAGGCGGGTGGATCACGAGGTCAAGATATCGAGACCATCCTGGTCAACATGGTGAAACCCCGTCTCTACTAAATATACAAAAAATTAGCTGGGCATGGTGGCGTGTGCCTGTAATCCCAGCTACTCAGGAGGCTGAGGCAGGAGAATTGCCTGAACCCAGGAGGCGGAGGTTGCAGTGAGCTGAGATCAGGCCATTGCACTCTAGCCTAGATAACAAGAGCGAAACTCCGTCTCAAAAAAAAAAAAAAAAAAAAAAAAATTAGGAAGAAATTACAACAAATGCTATGTTTACTGAAAAATAAGTGTTTTCAGTTATTGTGTTTTAAGTATATTTATTCTTTTTTATTTCCATTTTAAATAACTTTTCTAAATCAAATAAACTAAAACCATATTCAAGTAGATAAGTTAGTCTTCTGTTAATTATGTAAGTTTACCAAAAATCTAAGTGGAAGTCTATGAAAAGATACCAAAATACAAATATAAATATTAAATTAAATTTAGCATATGGCATATTGATATTCTAAGATTTTGGAATATTCATCTGGCAAAATGCAGCACTGTGATTAATAAAATTACTGTAAGTTCTGTGCTTATGTAATAATAAAATAAATTCACTTATCTAACTTTTTAGAATATTCTTAAAACAGGTATGTATAATTAAGTTTGGTATTTATCATTATTAATTGTGATAAGCTGTAGATGAGTTCTAGTGAGTAGACAATTATGGTGGGTAGAATGTCAGATATGCCATTTTTTTCTCCTTTGGGCAACATTTGTTAAGTCTTGGTCTCCCATGCCCAGGCAAATGAAAAGTTCTATAAACGAAAACACTCCATCTGTTCTATGCTCTTTAACTTTCTACCTCATAATGTTGGCATTATCCCCAGGTCTCTCTAGTTATTCATATGATAATGTCATTGAGCTATGGATAAAAGACATTGATATGTTCTTTTAAAAAATCTGGTATAAGAAGATGCTTTCTCATGCTTTAAAGTGCAAAATGACTTTTTTGTTTCACTGTACTGATACATTTTTCAGACCTTAATTATTATAAATAAAGGTAGTAACTTTAAAGTTTTGTTTTTTACCACTAGTGGTTTTGACAATGTTCAGTCTATATGTTTTGTGCAATCAGAACATGTGGTGTATTTTACTAATGTACAGTTATGTGCAGGTGTTTCAAATAACTTCATGGAGATAACAAGCTATATTAAAATTGCTTTACTTGAAAAAATATCATACAGCGAAACAAATGTTGAAAAGGCTTAAAAACAGCTATAGGTATTAAAAATAATACTTAGAATAGCCTTTTCAAAGTAGACTACATAAAGGGACTATGGGCCCGATTGTAAAATAAAGTTTTTTGAAAAAAGAATATGTGGCCTTCTTCTTTAAAAGAAGAGAGCCATGTATTGTATATCTATTTGATTTTTCTTAAGCACCTGGTTTGGAATTCTACTCACACACATAATTTTTATTTACAGACTGACTAAGCCAATGATAGATCTCTACAGATGGCAGGACCAAGTCACTGCATTCAATCAGCAGGTACTTATTGATTGTTTCAAACACTCTGTCATGAACTAGGGATACCGTATAGACAAATAAGCATTGCACATGATTCCATGAGTTTAGTTTCTAATGGGGGAAATGAATTTAAAAATAAATCAATTAAAACAATCTAACAGAATATACAACAATTACTAACATATTTACCAATATGGATGAATATGTGTATATACATCTATAAACCGATACATACACACAACAACAACCTAAAACACATAAGTAAAAAAACATTAGAAATTATTTACAAAAAATATCATATCAAATGATCAGCTCCCAGAATATATGAAATACTCATTGGAATTCATTTCTTTAGAAAAGACAAACAGCATCAAATAAGTAACAACAACAACAACAAAACATGCATTTTTTTTGTAATTTGGTAGCGTAACAGGGTAACTGTAATCAAAATTATTTAATTGTACATTTTAGAGTAACCAAAAAATATAATTGGTTTGTTTGTAACACAAAGGAAAAATGCTTGAGAGAACAGACACTCCATTATTCTATTGTACTTTTCTGCTTGTATAGAAATATCTCATATACTCCATAAATGTATGCCTCTACCATATACTCACAGCAATTAAAAATAAAAATAAAATAACTGCCCAAAGTGATTTACACAATCAATGCTATCCCCATCAAACTACCATTGAATTTCTTCACAGAACTGGAAAAAACCACCATGAATTTCATATGGAACCAAAAAAGAGCCCGCATAGCCAAGTCAATTCTAAGCAAAAAGAACACAGCGGGAGGCATCACGCTACCAGACTTCAAACTATACTACAAGGCTACAGTAATCAAAACAGCATGGTACTGGTACCAAAACAGAGATATAGACCAATGGAACAGAACAGAGGCATCGGAGGCAACACAACACATCTACAACCAAATTATCTTTGATAAACCAGACAAAAACAGGCAATGGGGAAAGGATTCCCTATTTAATAAATGGTGTTGGGAAAACTGGCTAGCCATGTGCAGAAAGCAGAAACTGGACCCCTTCCTGACACCTTACACTAAAATTAACTCCAGATGGATTAAAGACTTAAACGTAAGACCTGACACCATAAAAACCCTAGAAGAAAATCTAGGCAAAACCATTCAGGACATAGGAGTAGGCAAGGACTTCATGAACAAAACACCAAAAGCATTGGCAACAAAAGCCAAAATAGACAAGTGGGACCTAATCAAACTCCACAGCTTCTGCACGGCAAAAGAAACAGTCACTAGAGTGAAACAGCAACCATCAGAATGGGAAAAAATCTTTGCAGTTTACGCATCTGACAAAGGGCTGATATCCAGAATTTACAAAGAACTCAAACAGATTTACAGGAAAAAAACAAACAAGCCCATTCAAAAATGGGCAAAGGATATGAACAGAAACTTTACAAAAGCAGACATACATGAGGCCAACAAACATATGAAAAAGTGCTCATCGTCATTGGTCATTAGAGAGATGCAAATCAAAACCACATTGAGATACCATCTCACACCAGTTAGAATGGCGATCATTAAAAAATCTGGAGACAGCAGATGCTGGAGAGGATGTGGAGAAATAGGAACACTCTTCCACTGTTGGTGGGAGTGTAAATTAGTTCAACCATTGTGGAAGACAGTGTGGCGATTCCTCAGGGACCTAGAAATAGAAATTCCATTTGACCCAGCAATCCCATTACTGGGTGTCTATCCAAAGGACTATAAATCCTTCTACTATAAGGACACATGCACACGAATGTTCATTGCAGAACTGTTTACAATAGCAAAGAAATGGAACCAACCCAAATGCCCAGTGATGATAGACTGGACTGGGAAAATGTGGCACATATACACCATGGAATATTATGCAGCAATCAAAAATGATGAGTTTGTGTCCTTTGTAGGGACATGGATGAATCTGGAGAACATCATTCTCAGCAAACTGACACAAGAACAGAAAAAGAAATACCGCATATACTCACTCATATGTGGGTGAGAAAAATGAGAACACATGGACACAGAGAGGCGGTCTACTATACACTGGGGACTGTTGGGGGGAATGGGGGAGGGACAGCAGGGGGGGCTGGGGGGGATAGCCTGGGTATGAATACCAAGTGTGGGTGAAGGGGAGGAAAGCAGCAAAACACACTGCCATGTGTGTACCTATGCAACTATCTTGCTCGTTCTGCACATGTACCCCCAAACCTATAATGCAATAAAAATTAAAAAAAAAATAAAAATAAAAATAAAATAAAAATAAAAATAAAAATAAATAAAAAAAAATAAAATAAAAAGTTTAAGGTCTCTGGCAAGATGGCCAATGAGACATAGACAAATGGAACAGCTCTCACAAAAGGACGAGATGACTGTCGAGCTTTTAACAAATCTTCAGAGGGAAGGCATTGAGAGTAGATTAGGGGAAGACACAGAAGCTGGTCTGAAGTAGGAGAAAGCTGGCAGCCTAGCCCTGGGTGACCACACAGAGTGACTTCTTTTTGAACCAAACATATCTGGGATAATGGATGAGTTGAACTGGCAAGAAGCAACCTGCTCTCACCACAAGCCTTTGGAACCCCAACAGGAGGAGACCCCTCTACCACCACAGATAATAGAGGAGGTAGGGAGAGGTGCTTACAGAAGTGGTAATGGCAGGAGGCCAGCTTATGTGGAGCCTAGAAGGCTTGGGGTATGGGAGCATCTCTAACAGAGCACAACCAGGGATGCCCATTCTTTCTTGCTCCTATGTGAGACTTTAGCCCTAGGAAAATGGTTGGACCTAATCTCTGCAGGTTGGTCTTGCCCATCAGGTGGAGCTGGTTTGACCTGAGCATCTCTTGGTCAGCTGGCCTCTCCCTGAGCCTCATCTTGCCCACAACTGCTTGCAGGGCAGTATTAACTGCCCTGTGGGTCTGTGGCAGAGCTTTTGTGCTGGTGGACCATGCCTGAGTGGTGGAAACCTCCAGCAAGACAGCAGTCCACATGCTTAGTCCCAATACTGCAGCTTTCCTCAGCCCAACAGCAACTCCCCTCATCACTTTGTTGTTGTGTGTCTGCACGGGAGGGTTTTGCTTTACTTGCCTTGCCAGGACACAGGAGTGCAGTTTGCCCCCCACTCCCACACTGACCACCATTGCAGATGGAGCCTTGGTGGGCACAGAGTCAAAAAGCCCAGCCCCAACCAATGCCCTTGCACTAACACTGCATAGAGAACAGCAGATCATCCAGCACACTGAGCAATCACTCTTGCCTTCAGAGGACAGAGAAGGCACCCAGATCTGCATACGCCAGCACCCTACTCCTGAGCCAACACCACCTCCAGTGCAACCATGCAGCAGGGCCTCTCCTCCCACCTGTGTTGCTTCCACCACTGTGGTGAATGCCTGCAGGGCAACAGGTACCCCAGCATTCACTAGCATGCTGCAACAGCTGCCAAACCTCAGCACCCCCACTGCAGTAGATTTCAATTCAAGGAGCCAGAAAACAAAGTCAATGCCTAATACATGTCCCCCAGAGTTCAAACTCACAGTTCAGGAGTTGGGAACTGAGCATTGGCCCCTCTAAACACTCCCAGAAATGAAGCCAGTCAGCTAAATACACATTATAGCAACAACAAACAGTCAAGATTATAAAATAGGATAAAAGAACAGAGAACACATCCAAAGGTCAGTAACCTCAAACATTGAAGATAGATATGCCCACAAAGATGAGAAAGAATCAGTGCAAGAATGCTAAAAACTCATAAAGCCAAAGTGCCTTCTTTCCTTCTTATGACTGTATCGCCTCTCCAGCAAGGGTTTGAAACTGGGATGAAATAGCTGAAATGACAGAAATATAATTCAGAATAGAGATAGAAGTGAACATCATTGAGCTACAGGAGTACATTGAGATCCAATGCAAGGAAGATAAAAATCATGATAAAACAATGCAGGAGTTAACAGATAAAATAGCCAGTATAAAAAAGAATTTAACCAATATGAGAGAGCTAAGAAAACACACTACAATAATTTCATAATGCAGTCACAAGTATTAATAGCACATTATAATAAGTGGAGGAAAGAATCTCAGAGCTTGAAGACTGGCTTTCTGAAATAAGACAGGCAGATAAGAATAGAGGAAAAAGAATGAAAAAGATTGAAGAATCCTATACTCCAAGAAGTATGAGATTATGGAAAGGACCAAATTTATGACTGATTTTGTCCCTTAAAGTGATGAGGAGAATGGAACATATTTATAAAACATATTTCATGATATCATCTGTGAGAACTTCCCTAACCTAGCTAGAAAGGATAAAATTCCAATTCCTGAAATTTAGAGACTGTAGTAAGATGCTTCATAAGAAGATCATCCACAAGACACACAATCATCAGATTCTCCATGGTCAAATGAAAGAAATAATATTAAAGACAGCTACAGAGAAAGACCAGGTCACCTACAGAAGAAAACTCATCAGACTGACAGCAGACCTCTCAGCTGAAGCCCTATAAGCCAGCTGAGATGGGGGCTAATATTCAACATCCTAAAGAAAAGAAATTTTGACCCAGAATTTCATAGCTAGCCAAATTAAACTTCATAAGCAAAAGAGAAATAAGATCATTTTCAGACAAATAAATGCTGAGGGAATTTGTTACCTTAAAATTCCCTTACAAGAGCTTCTGGAGGAAGCACTAAATATGGAAAGGAAACAGCATTCCCAGCCACTACAAAAACATACTGAAGTACAAAGATCGGTGACACTATAAAGAAACCACATAAACAAGTCTGCAAAGTAACCAGTTAATGTTATGATGACAGGATTAAATCCACACATATCAATACTAACATTGAGAATAAATGGGATAAGTGCCCCAATTAAAAGGTAAAGAGTGGTAAGCTAGGTAAAAAACCAAGACCCACTTGTATGCTGTCTTCAAGAGATCCATGTCACACGTAATTATACTCACAGGCTCAAAATCAAGGGATTGAGAAAAATTTATCAAACAAATGGAAAACAGAAAAAAGCAGGGGTTGCAATACTAGTTTCTGACAAAACAGACATCCAACCAACAAAGATCCAGAATGACAAAGGCCAGTACATAATAGTCAAGAGTTCAATTCAACAAAAACAGGTAACTATTCTAAAGATATATGTACCCAACACAGAAGTACCCAGATTTATAAAGGAAGTTCTTAGAGACCTTCAAAGATACAAAGAGACTTAGACTCCCATACAATAATAGTAGGATAATTTGGCATCCTACTGACAATAATTAGACAGATCATTGAGGTAGAAAATTCACAAAGATATTCAAGACCAAAGCTCAGGACTGGAAAAAATAGACCAGATAAGTATCTGTGGAACTCTCCATCACAAAACTACAGAATATGCATTCTTCTCATCACCACATGGTGCGTACTCTAAAATCAATCACATTCAAAAAAGAAACACTCCTAAGCAAATGCAAAAAAACTGAAATCATAGTCTCTTCAATCACAGCACAGCACAATCAAATTAGACAGGACTAAGAAATTCACTCAAAACCATACAATTGCATGGAAACTGAATAAGGTACTCCTGAATGACTTTTGGGTAAATACTGATATTAAAGCAGACATCAAGAAGGTCTTTAAAACTAATGAGAGCAAAGATAAAACAAACCAGAATCTCTGAGACACAGCTAAGGCAGTGTTAAGGAGGAATTTATAGCACTAAATGCCCATATCAAAAAATTAGAAAGATCTCAAGTTAACAACTTAACATCACATACAAAATAACAACAACATAACATCACAATTTAATGAACTAGAGAACCAAGATCAAACAAATCCCAAAGCTAGGAGAAGACAAGAAAAGAATAAAATCAGAACTGAACTGAAAAAGACTGAAACACAAAAATAATTCAAAATATAAACAAATCCAAGAGGTGTATTTTTTAAAAACTTAATAAAATAGAACACTAACTAGACTAACAAAGGAGGAAAGAGATAAGATTCAAATAAACATCAGAAACAATAAGGGGATACTACCACTGATCCCACAATATACAAACAACCATCAGAGAATATTATAAATATCTCTATGCACATAAACTACAACATCTAGAAAAAAAAATGGCTAAATTTCTGGACACGTACACCCACCAGAGACTGAATCATGAAGAAAATGAATTCCTGAACAGATCAATAATGAGCTCTGAAGCTGAGGTAGTAATAAATAGTCTACCAGCTAACAAAAATTTAATAATCCCAGGACTAGGTGGATTCACAGCTGAATTCCACCAGATATAGAAAGAACCACTTGTACAATTTCTACTGAAACTATTCCAAAAAGCTGAGGAGAAAGGACTCCTCACTAACTCATTATGAGGCCAGCATCATTCATCATCTTGATACCAAAATAGCAGAGATACAACAAAAGAAAAAAAATCTTCAAGCCAATATCAATAAACAACCTGGAAGAAAAAATCCTCAATAAAATACTGGAAAATTAAATATTGCAGCACATTAAAAAGCATATTTTCTAAAATAAAGTATGCTTAATCTCTGAGATGCAAGGTTGTTTCAACATACACAAATCTATAAATGTAATACATCATATAAACAGAACTAAAGACAAAATTACATGATTATCTCAATAGATGCAGAAAATGGTTTGAAAATTCAATAGCCCTTCCTGTTAAAAACACTTAATAAACTAGGTATCGAAGGAGCATACCTCAAAATAATAAGAGGCACGTATGACAGTTACTGCCAACATCATACAGACTGGGAAAAACTTGTAAGCATTCCCCTTGAAAACTGGCACAAGACAAGGATGTCTTCTGTCATCAATCCTACTCAACAGAGCATTGAAGTCCTGGCCAGAAAAATTATGGAAGAGAAAGAAATAAAGGTGTCCAAATAGGAAGAGAGGAAGCCAAACTATCTCTGTTTGGAGATGATGTGATTCTATATCTAACAAAACCTAATAGTCTTGGCCCAAAAGCTTTTTAAGCTGTTAAACAATGTCAGCAAAGACTCAGAATAAACAATCAATGTGCAAAAATCTATAGTATTACTATACAACAACAACAGTCAAGTCGAGAGCCATATCAGGAATGTTATTCCATTCTTAATTACCACAAAAAGAAGAAAATTTCTAGAAATACAGCTAACAAGAGAAATGAAAGATCTCTACAAGGAGCACTATAAACCACTGCTGAAAGAAATCAGAGATAACAAAAACAAATGGAAAAAAATTGTTCTCATGGATAGGAAGAAGCAGTATCATTAAAATGGCCATATTGCCCAAAGGAATTTACAGATTCAATGCTATTTCTATTAAACTACCATTGAGATTTTTCATAGAATTAGAAAGAAGTGGTTTAAAATTTAGGTGGAGTCAGAAAAGAGTCAAAATAGCCAAGGGAATTCTAAGCCAAAAGAACAAAGCTAGAGGCAACACGCTACCCGACTTCAAGCTATACTACTGGACTATGGTAACCAAAGCAGCATAGTACTGGTACAAAAACAGACATATAGACCAATGGAACAGAGTACAGAACTGCTAAGTAAGTCCACACACCTACAACTATCTGATCTTTGACAAACCTGAAATAAACAAGCAATTGGGAAAGGATTCCCTATTCAAAAAATGGTGCCTAAATAAATCGCTGGATATATGCAGAAAATTCAAACTGGACCCCTTCCTTACACATGTACAAAAATTAATTCAAAATAGCTTAAAGATTTAAATGCAAAACACAAAACTATAAAAACCCTGAAAACAATTTAGGCAATATCATTCAGGAAATAGGTATGAGCAAATGTATCAGGATGAAGATTGCAAAGGCAATTGTAACAAAAGCAAAAATTGATCAATGGTGTGCAATTATACTAAAGAGCTTCTGCATTGAAAAGAAAAATTTCAGCAGAGTAAGCAGACAACCTACAGAATGCGAGAAAAAATTTGCAAACTATGCATCCCTAAGGTCTAATATTTAGCATCTATACAGAACTTAAACAAATTTACAAGAACAAAAATGATCCCATTAAAAAGAGGGCAGAGGATTCTATAAAACTTTATTAACAAAATCAAGTAGCTGCCCCATAGATCATAGTCTGCTGACTCCTTGTTTCAAGTCCTTCTGATGTCTGATTTACTTGTTCTATTGATTATATATGGGGTATTGTCATCCCCATTTATAATTGTGGATTTGTATTTCTTTTTTTAGTTCCATCACTGTTTGCCTTATGATTTTTAAAGCTCTGTTCTTATGAGCATACACATTTTATGACTATTATGTTTTCTTCCTGAATTGATGTTACTATGTAATATCTTTCTTTTATCTCTGGAAATGTTTATTATTTATTTATTTATTTTTTGTTGAGTCTAGCTCTGAAGCCCAGGCTGGAGTGCAAATGGCATGATCTCTGCTCACTGCAACATCGGCCTCTCCAGTTCAACCAATTATCTGAGTAGCTGGGATTACAGGTGCCTGCCAACACACCAGGCTAATTTTTGTATTCTTTTTAGTATAGATGGGTTTCACCATGTTGGCCAGGCTGGTAAACTGTGATCTCAGGTAATCTGCACACCTTGGCCTCCCAAACTGCTGAGATTACAGACATAAGCCACCGCACCTGGCAGAAATGTTCATTTTTTAAGCTTACTTTGTCAGTAAGTATAGAAGGTTAAACTTTATTTTCATCAGTATCTTCATGTTATATATTTTTCCATCTTTCTGCTTTAAACTTACTTCATACTTCTCAAATACCTGAGATTTTACATATGCTATGCCTCCCCTTTTTTGAAAATCCTAGCAATTGCCAAGCTAATGATCCCAGGGACTATCCATTATACATTCACCATTAGTGATAAGACCCCTATTTCAGTCAATGATTGACTGTCCCCATACAAAATTTCCAAAGCAAGAAAAATGCTCTGGGCACATATGGATTTTTAAGTAAATGTAGCTCCTATTAAACTAAGGGGAAGTGTCCAGAAAAGGGAAATGTTGTGACCTTTTAGCAGCCTGTTTGTAGCAAATGGAGGAAGGATCCCCAGGCTTGTTAAAGGAAATCTGAGGGGAATGCAACAGTCTCTGCTATAAAGGGAAAGCACAGTGTTTGCACAAAACGAGAGTTTACGTAATATCATTTGAATGATTGTTAGCCTCTTTTACTTCCCTAAGACTTTGTTCAATAACACTGACATCATGTCCTTTTGTATATGAAACAAAAACTTCTTATGTCTGAATTTAATGACTACACCTCATATTGAATAGCCCACAAATAAAATGCATTTCTCCCAATACACTTGTCAAATACATTGAACATGGTTTTTGTACATATGGCTTTGCCCTTTGGTTGATTGTCTTTCCTTGCGTGATTTTTAGTATTTTTTTAAATTTTACATATGAGCTCAATCTAGTTTTTATAGAAAGTAAAATATACATTCAGAAGACTTTCTTTTACATACACATTTACGTTGAAATGTTTCTCTTATGTTTGGCAGTAATTCTGCCAGGACTATTCATTTAGACCTTATCATGTGATGGTGTGTATTGCTACTTACTCTTTTTTGCATGTATTTCATCCACAGAGTTAGATTAAGTTTCTCAAAGCAAGGAGATTATAAGTATGCCTCTTTTAATTCTTCTCAGAATTAATAGAAGTGTCTCATCTAAGAGGGCATTGTGTAACAGTCTCAAAGAGAGAAACCAAATCTATTTAAGTTGTGCCCCCAGCATATCGCACAGTTCCTGGCACATAGAAACCCTCAGAAAATATTTTCTAGCTGAAAAATAAATTAAGACAATTTGTTTATGCTGGTAAGTGCATATCCTGGTACGTCTGCCTGTTTGAGTGTTTATGGGTGTTTATACAAATACAAAATAACTTGATTTTTATTTAAATTTGGGAATATTCTCAAAATGGCAAAGTTTACCTTTTCTAAATTTCATTAGTCTATTTTTAATTGCTATGTGAAAAGTGGTTATTTTATTCCATTTATAAGCCATATAATGATGAGCATTCTTGAATTTATTTCTCTGTTTTTTAAAACCACAGACCTACAGATGACTTTGAATCAGATCCAAAATGTATAGCCATTTAAAAGCATATAAGGGCAGGCTGCAGATTGTGGAGAGTTCTATAACCAAAGGTACATGACAGCTAGAAGTTAGGAAACCAATTTGAACATAAAGAATTGAGCCATATAATTGTTAGAACTGAGTTTACTGACTTGTTTATGAAATAACCATTGTGCTAAGTTTCCTAAGAAAATAATGGTGAATGCAATACAGTTTCATGTATTTATTTTGTGTACATATTTAAAAGCCTTTAGGATTCCATATTATAGTCAGAATAATAAGTATGTTTTTGTAAGGCAAAACAGTAAAAGAAACTGAGCTAGTATTGCCAACATAGCTGAAAGAGGACATACCTAAAATCTAATGAGACTATCTTTCCATTTCTGAGAGGTTTTGCAGAACAGTTTTGCAAACCTAGGAGATTTGTACAACCTAAGAAAAACAAATATTTGAGTGCTTATTCAGACTGACTCTGTCAAAATGTGCTCATTATTAAAAGACAAATTTTCTCTGGTGGGCTAGATAATTTCTCTTTTTGACAAATGAATTACCACAAGGGAAGCCTGTCAACTCTATTGTGTGTCCCTCTTTCTCTTTTATTTGACTTTTAGTCATTTCAAAGCCATTTTCATTTGGTTTCTACTACTTTGACATTGATATTTTTCTCATTGTTTTTCCCTCATCTTAGTTAGCTGATCGCCTGTTCAGATACCTTTTAAATAGCCTTTTATTTTGTCCTCCTCTTTTGTATATTCCTCTTCTGTATAGAAAGACGCTTCAACCATTTTCTTCAAAGCTGTGGTCATTTTTCATTACAATGAATTAAAATTATACAGTGCAAGTATGCTTCAATATTTTGTACATGCTATTATTTTTTGAATAAAATATGCTCATTGCCCCGCTTCTATCACATGCCCTAAACAACTCATCCTGTATCCAGTTCAACCTGTGGCAAAACACTCGTTTGTCAGTAGTCAGTTTGGCTATCATTACTCTCGAAACAGCAACATTTGGTCTGGTTTTCCAGAAAGAAACTGGAAGAGTATTTGGCTCTTGATTGAAGCTAGCTCTATCGTTTTCAGGAGTAAGAATCTATGAATCTTCAGTCTCATATCACAAATATTGTGACATTCCACTGAATATCTTCTTTATTCTGACATGTTAGCAATTGCTAACATTCTTCTCTACCTTTAAATTTCCCAGAAAAAAATATCCTATAATCTGAGTGAATTAGTCACTTCTGCTAAGTCTAACTCTTTCATATCTGACCATATCTTAGGACTTTGACTTGCCTAGGGTTGAGTTATATTGAATTATGTGTCTGCTACGGATGTCACTGACTGACATCTCACTTTCAAATTCTTTTCTTTTATTGTAGCACTATCTAATTTATACTTTTTAATTTTTGTGGATACATAGAAGGTCTATATATTTATGAGTTACATGAGATATATTGATACAGGTATGCAATGTATAATAATCACATTAGAGTAAATGAAATATCCATCACCTCTAGCATTTATCCTTTGTGCTACAAACAATCCAAATATATCCTTATAGTTATTTTACAATGTAAACTTAAATTATTATTCACTGTAGTTACCTGTTGTGCTAGGAAATACTAGGTATTATTCTTTCTATTTTCGTACCCATTAAACATCCCCACATTCCTCCCACCATCCACCAATTCTTCCCATCATTCTGTGGGTTGCCTCTTCACTTTTTAATTATTTCCTTCACTGTACAGAAGCTTTTAACCTTGACGTAATCCAACTTGTTCATTCCGCTTTGGTTGCCTGGGCTTGTGGGATACTACTCAAGAAATCTATGAATTTGATTGTTTTAATTTTCAGCTTCCCAAAATAAGTGAGTACACATGATGTTTGTCTTTCTGTACCTGGCTTATTTCACTTAACATAATAACCTCCATTTCCATCCATGTTGTTGCAAATAACTGAATCACTCTTCTGTGCATGTATATGTCCAAATAATATTTGATTATGTGTAAGCAACACATTTTGTCTATTCATCTGTCGATAAACACTTAGGTTACTTCAAAATATTGGCTATTGTGACTAGTACTGTAATAAACATGGGAGGATTGCAGGTATATATTTGATATACTAATTTTTTTTTCTTTTGGGTATATAACTACCAGCAGGATTGCTAGATAATATGGTAGCTCTATTTTTGGTTTTCTCCTTAGAGAAAACTAAACTGTTCTTTATAGTGGCTGTACTATTAATAAAATGATTTTAATCATTTAATTCAATTTTTCGCTATAGAGTGGTTTGAGCTCCTTATATATTCTGGTTATTAATCCCCGGTCAGATGGGTAGTTTTCAAATATTTTATCCCATTCTGTGGGTTGTCTTCTTTTTGATTGTTTCCTTTGCTAGGCAGAGTCATTTTCACTTGATAATATTCCACTTGCCCATTATGGCTTCCATTGCTGGTGCTTATTGGGTATTACTCAAAAATATTGGGTCAAGATTTTTGGCCCCGTTCAATGTCCTGAAGAGATTTTCCAAATTTTTTTTTTGGTAGTTCTTTCTTAGCTTTAGGCCTTGAATTTAAGTCTTTAATCCACTTTGAGTTGATTTTATAAATGGTGAGAGGTAAGGGCCTACTTTCATTGTTTTGTATATAGATATTCAACTTTCTCAGAATCATTTATTGAAAAAAACGTTCCTTTTCCCAATGTATATTCTTGGCACCATTGTCAAAAATGAGTTCACTGTAGATGTTCAGATTGGTTTCTGTGTTCTCTATTCTATTCCGTTGGTCAATATGTCTGTTTTTATGCGAGTACCATGCCATTTTGGTTACTGTGGCTCTGCAGTAAAATCTGAAGTCAGGTAATGTGATTTTTCCAGTTTTTTTTTTTTTTCTTAGGATAGCTTTGGCTATTCTGGATCTTTTCTAATTCCATATAAATTTTATATATTTTTTTCTATTTCTGGCATTGATATTTTGAGGGGGATTGCATTCAACCTGTAAATTGCTTTGTGAAATATAGACATTTTAACAATATTGATTCTTCTGACTCATAAACATGGAATAGTTCCCATTTCCTGTGCTTCTTCAATTTTTTAATCAATGTTTTATAATTTTTATTTATAATTTTCACAAAGAAGATCTTATATTTCTTTGGCTAAGTTAATTCTACGTATTTTGTTGTTGCCATTGTAAATTAGATTACTTTATTTTTTTTTTCAAATTATTTGCTCTTGGTATATAGAATTCCTATTGATATTTATATGCTAATTTTTTATCCTGAAACTTTACTGAATTTATTTATCAATTCTAATAGTTTTTACATGGAATATTTATGTTTTTCCAAATATAAGATTATACTATCTGCAACAAGGATCATTTAATGTCTTATTTACCAAATTGGATGCCTTTTATTTCTTTCTCTTGCCTCATGTTCCAGCTAGGACTTCAGCTCTATCTTGAATAACAAGGGAGAAAGTGGATATCCTGCTTGTCCTCCTGATCTTAGAGAAAAGACTTTCAGTTTTTTCCCATTCAGTATGATACTATTTGTTAGTCTGCATATGTGGCTTTTATTATGCTGAGAAATGTTTTTTCCATACCCAGTTGTTTGAGGGTTTTATCAAGAGGGAATGTACATTTTATCAGATGCATTTTCAACATGATTTGAGTTGCATCCCTAGTATAAATCCCACTTGGTCATGATTAATGACTTTTTAACATGTTGTTGAATCTGGTTTACTATTATTTTGCTGAGGATTTTGGCATCAATAATCATCAGAGATAGCAGCTTGTGGTTTTCTGTTTTTCAAATTCTTTGACTTGGTATTGAGATAATATAGGCTTCATAGAATGAGTTTGGAAATATTAGCTTCCCTATTTTTTGGCATAGTTTTTGTAGAACTGATATTAGTTCTTTAAATGTTTGGGAGAATTCAGCAGTGAAGCCAATGTGTCACAAGCTTTTCTTTGTTGGGAGACTTCTTATTACAGCTTTGATCTTGTTACTTGTTATCAGTCTGTTCAGGTGTAGGATTCCCACATGGTCAGTTTTCATAGGTCTTAGTTGCCTATGAATGTGCCCATTTCTCCTAGGTTTTCCAACTTATTGGCATATAGTTGTTTATAGTAGCCACTAATGATCCTTTGACTATCTATGAGATCAATTGTGAGGTCTTCTTTTTCATGCTATTTTATTTATTGGGTCTTCTCCCATTTTTTCCTTGTCAGTCTGGCCAAAGGTCTGTCAATTTTAGGCATTTAGGTTGATTCCACCACACAAAAAGGGGAACAACATACACTGAGAGTAGAGAGTGGAAGAAAGAGAAGGATCGGAAAAAATAACTATTGGTTACTAGGCTTAGTACCTAGGTGTCAAAATAATCTGTACAATAAACCCTTGTTACGTGAGTTTACCTATATAACAAACCTGCTCCTGTATCCCTGAACCTAAAATAACAGTCTCTAAGAAAAGATAAAAAAAAGTTGTTTTATGTATTATTTTTATTCGCTCATCATTTAGTCTTTCTACTTAAGATCTGAGTAGTTTACATAGCACAGTTACAGGTGTAATAATATTTTGTGCTTTTCTGTATACTTACTATTTCTAGTAATTATTGTATCTTCACTGCTTATTGCTCATTAACATCTTTTTTTCTTTCTGATATAGCAATTCTCTTTAGCATTTCTTGTAGGAAAGTTAGGTGATGAAATCCTTCAGCTTTTTTTTTTTGTGGTCAGGGAAAATCTATATTTCTTTTTAACATTTTAGATTATTTTTGCATGTTATAGTATTCTAGGGTAATTTTTTTTTTTTTTTGCTTTTTCTTCCTTCAGCCCTGTAAATATGCTGTGTCAGTCTCTGCTGGACTGTAAGGTTTCCACTGAAAAGTCTGCTGCTAGACCTGTTGGAGCTCCAGTGTATATGTTCTGTTTCTTTTTTCTTGCCGCTTTTAGTATTGTTTCTTTACACATGACCTTTAAGATTCTGATTATTAAATACCTTCAGGTAAACATTTTTGGGTTAAATCTGCTTGATGTTCTATAACTTTCTTGTACTTGGATATCAATATCTTTTTCTAGATTTCAGGAGTTCTCTGTTATTACCCCTTTGAATAAACTTTCTATCCTATCTCTTTCTCTATCACTTAAGGGTAGCTTCAGCTGATGTTTACACTGTTTATATGGGATGACACTCTGAGAGTCACTTTCCTAAACAACAGCATGTTTTAATAAGGAAGAAAAGATCATTCCATTTAAAAACGATGCCGAGACAAGAAGTAAGATGAACAGAAGATTCTTCATTCACCTTAGCAAGATCATTTGTGGTCTTCACAAGAGCCACTTAAGTAGAATGGGTTGGAGATATAATGAAATGTAGTAGAGTGAACACAAGAAGCCTAAGGAATTATTTCAAGAGGTAGCTTTATAAAAATATTAAAATTTATTTACATCCTTTGGGCAGTGGGAGAAGATATACTCCAGAGAACAACTGGCAGGTTTTCCCTTAGAAGAGAAAAGAGAATTCACACATCATATTAGAGAAGAAAAATAAAGATGGTCATACATGATGCAGTCATTAACTCAGTCACCAGAGAGGGGAATTATGAAATAATTATTGGAAAGAAGGGGAAATGATGTTCTAAAGCATCGACTAGGCTCTTCTGGAAATGATGGATGCCTATACGAGATGTGTGATTACATATTTAAAGGGAGACCTGGTAGAACTGGAAGCCAATATTAACTATTCGGTTAACATTGCAACTCTCATCAGACCTTTTAAACTTAGATCTTGTTTCTATCACTTATTGGTTGTGTGACCAGTCAACACATGCTGGCTCAGGCTTGTGGGCCCAGTGGAAAGGATGAATGCATAGCAATAGTCAAGGCACGCAAGCAAACGCCTTGGGGCAGCCTGAAGTACCATGGGGCTTCAAGGGGGCTGCCAAAGCAAGACCTGTACCTAGATTGGAAGCAGCAATGCCTACAGAAGCAACAAAAATGCCAGTGGCAGTAGCCATAGGAGGAAAAGAAGCTTTGCTTGGAGTGTCAGGACATGTGATGGAGGCTGGCTAGCTTTTCTGTCTCCAGAGCCTATGCCTGAAGCATCTTCAAAGATATTAATGCTCCAGTTGAGTGCTGGAAGTCAGGCAGCAAACTATACCAGTAAATTATTACACAATAAAAGTTTACTGTGAATGTAATAATGAAAAATACTGGGAGTTACTAGAAAGAGCACTTCTAAGAGATTAGCATCTCCAGTATTAATAAATGACACAACATTGCAAGTTAAATATCCACAGGCTTAAACATAGAAATGACATTTACACATTACAATATTGGAAAAGAATACTATTTTTATATGAGATTTGGGATACAGTGAGAGGTTTTATAAACAGGAATTTTAAATTATGTACAAATCATGAAGTCGCTCTCTTCAGAAGAAAATTGCTTTCTTCATAGAAGAAGTGTTTCTTCTATGACCTTCAACATTATAGGAATTATCAGAGGAAGCATTAAAATGTCTTTGTGTAGATTCCATTTAAATTAAATTTAGACTTACATAAAGCTGACTTGTGTGAAGAGTTAAATCTTTTTAGAAGAAATGTTCTGTGAGAAATATCAGGTCTATATGTACTAAAATGTATACTTCAAAATGATTTGTCAAGAATTTTTCATCTCTGTCACACCGCATATAATACTCTTACTAGTTCCAGAAATTTTCAGCAACAGAAAAAAAATTCCTCTCAAAATTAAAAATTACCAAAATTATTTGAGATCTTGCATTTATCAAGAGCAACTGAAGTTATTTTCAATCATATAAATTGTAAAGTTGTGATAAGTATAAGTTTTGATAATCTACTAAGCAAATTTATAGAAAAATGAGGGAAAAATCTTATGGTTAATAAATATTCTAGAGTGAAAAATTATTATTTATGGCATTATAAATAAACTGTAAAATATGGAAAACTTGGTATAATTATAAAAATTATTTACAATTTAAAAATATTATTTCTTATGTATCACCAGTATACCTATCATGTTTTATGAGTACAATTTTTTTTTTAATTTTTATTGCATTTTAGGTTTTGGGGTACATGTGCAGAACATGCAAGATAGTTGCATAGGTACACACATGGCAGTGTGTTTTGCTGCCTTCCTCCCCTTCACCCACATTTGGCATTTCTCCCCAAGCTATCCCTCCCCAGCTCCCCCCTGCCGCTGTCCCTCCCCTATTCCCCACAATAGACCCCAGTGTGTAGTACCCCCCTCCCTGTGTCCATGTGTTCTCATTTTTCTCACCTGCCTATGAGTGAGAATATGTGGTATTTCGTTTTCTGTTCTTGTGTCAGTTCGCTGAGAATGATGTTCTCCAGATTCATCCATGTCCTTACAAAGGAGTACAAATTGTTTTAAAGAAGAATGTTATATTTTTGCATGTTTAATAATGAGGTACTAAGGAGTCCCACATTTTCATTTTGCACTGGCGGTACAAATTACATAGTGTTACTTGCCTATTACCTATAAATTACTGCAAATCCTACCTCTAGTTAATGTCTTAATCAGGCAGAGCAAACGTTGAGATGTAATGTTTAAAGATCTACTGTTGGAAGAATATTTTGTTTACTTAGAAGGTACCTCTGAGAAAGGTGGTTGTTAGATTAACTATAATGTCTTTCAGTGCCCACACAGAGTTATCTAGAAAGTATGTCCAATCTTTGGGTGTAGATGCCATATTTTATACCATTGGTAATACCCCACCATACTAATTAATGTTTAAAAGCTATCAGGTAGCCAATCCATAAGGTATTCAGTGAGTTATGCCAGGACATTTAGTTAAAAAGGGGGCAATCAGATCTAACTTTTATATATTTTTTAATCACTTGTTAGTTATATGATCTTGAGGTGGAAGGCATGGTGACTCGCATGTAATCAATCCCAATGCTTTGGGAGGCCAAGGACGGTGGATCTCCTGAGGTCAGGAGTTCGAGACCAGCCTAGCCAACATGGTAAAAGTCTGTCTCTACTAAAAATATAAAATATAAAATTAGGCTGACATGGTGGTGCATGCCTGTAATCCCAGCTACTTGGGAAGCTGAGGCAGGAGAATCGCTGGAATCAGGGTTGTGGGAGTTGCAGTGAGCAGAGATCATGCCACTTGACTCTGACCTGCGCAACAGAGAGACGCAGTCTTGAAAAAAAAAAGTACATGATGTTGGACAATTCACTTAATTTTTCTTGGCCAAAGTACACTGATTTACAAGATAATGTATTTGTTTAGATATCTTCTGAGCTCTTTTTTAACGATAAAATTTTATATACACATACTGGGTTCTGTTTAGGGGACATAGGGGAGGGACAGTGAGGGGTGGGGAGATGGGGAGAGAGAGCATGGGAAGAAATGCCAGATATAGGTGAAGGGGAGGAAGGCAGCAAATCACGCTGACATGTGTGTACCTATACAACAATCTTGCATGTTCTTCACATGTACCCCAAAACCTAAAATGCAATTAAAATTTTTTTATACAATAAAAGTAAATAATTCAAATTATGATGATCGTTGATTACTCAAACCTAAATACCATAACCAAAAAAACAGAGAAGTATAATTTTAAAGCAAAATTAAAAATTAATAACAATTAGTGGAAGATGTCATGACTTATATATTCCTGGACTGTATTGCCAAATCAGTACGGATTAGCTTTATATAATTAAGTGGTTTGGTTTTACAGAAGAGTTCCCATTTTGGCTGAAGAAAAATAGCAACAAAAACCAGAGTATAACATTGACAAACTTAGTTATAACATGTTTTTTTTTTTTTTTTTTGACACTCTACAATTTGGCATGTGTTCCATAACCCATATTCTTATTTCTTTGCTTTTTTCACTTCCATATGTTTTATTTACACTATATTTCAGAGAGCATATTACCAGATATCAAAATAGAGCTTTTAAAATTACATTTAGAGAATCTTTCTGAAGCCTAGAATTCTCATATTAAGAGAGTCATGCACTCAAGAGATCTCCTGATTTATCTTTTCAGCAACATGAAAAATGCATTTGTCATACCAAAAATAAAGTAACCAAAGAAGTATTTTCTTGTTCCCAAAGTGTCACAGGTCATTAACTGAGTGGCTAATTGACAGGTATGGTGTAGTGTTGTCTGTTCTTAAGCAAATGAGCTTATTCTTCGGCGAAGAGTCCCAAATAGCGTGTTGTATTTGCTTAATGTGGTGGAAATGAACAGCCCTGAGTAGTTGATTGCAGTGTCCACAAGGCCTGTTTGTTCTTAGTATTCTTTGCAATCTCTGGATCTGTTTAATCTGGGCCTACTGATTCCTTGGTCCCAGACAATCTGCTGGTTTTTGAACAGTATTGAGGCTGTTCTTTGTAACATGCCTTATAAACAAGGATAAGGAGGTGTGCAATAGCCCAGTGTTGATCTGAAGGCTTTTGAAGGATTCTGTGCAATACTTGGCACACTGAACAGACTTTGAGCAAATAAATGGATTTCAGATCAGTCTTCCACTTCTTAATTTGACTTTATAAAGTGGAGGAAACCATGTGGATAAAATTAGACAATTTAGATTAGAACAAGAAAGTATTCTGGAATGGAAGGTATGCTATGCTGTAGAGTCCTCTTTTAAATATGATGTTGGCCAGAAACCTTACTAAAACTAAATGGGAAAAGCTTAGTTGTAGTCATTTCCCTGTCTTTAACTGAATATTGTGTTAAAACAAGAGAAAAACCTTCCCTAAATTCTGTCAAATGATAATTTACCAAACTGTTTAATAGAAATCAGTGACAAAATTAATACTTCACAAATGTGTATGATACAATGCAAAATTTATTTTAGAATAAAAAGTTTAGAATCACATTATCCAAATTATTTTTATACATACTCTAAAACTTGAACAATAAATTAGCATTTATCATTGATGCTGTCATCTTTCTATATACCTTCCAATTTAACAGGCTTTCCTGATGAAAGCATTAACTGTGTTTATTGATTTTATAATGAAGCCATATTGAACAATAATTAATATTTATAATGCTTCTCTAGAAGTCACATGCAAATAACAATGTGCCCATCAATATTGTTTATTAGCTTATCAATTACAAAATAGCTAGCAAAAATAAAAACAATTTATTACCATCTTCAATATTCGCTTACTCTAGATTGAAATTTGGGTCATTTAAAAATCATTTTTTTCTTTTTAAAAATATTTAATTATGTTAAGTTAATGTATAATAATTGTACATATTTATGGATGCATAATGACATTTCAATACATGTTATTATAGTGATCAGATTAGAATAATTAGCATATCCATCATCTCAGACATTTATTATTGCTTTGTGTTGGGAACATTCAATATCCATCTTCTAGTTATTTGAAGCTATATAACATATTATTATAAAATGAAACTTATCCTATTGTATTATAGAAAAATAGAATTTGTCCTATCTTGCTGTAATTTTGTATTATTTTTAAAATCTCTCCCTATCAACTTCTACACCTTACACTTTCCACCCTCTAATATCCTCTGTTCTACCTTTTACTTCTCTTAGATAAACTTTTCTACTCTTCCACCTGTGAGTGGAAATATGGGCTGTTTAACTTTCTGTTTTTGGCTTATTTCACTTAACAATATGTCCTAACCATGAGCATGGAATATTTCTCCATCTGTTTATGTCCTCTTATTTCGTTGAGCAGTGGTTTGTAGTTCTCCTTGAAAAGGTCCTTTACATTCTTGGTTAGTTGTATTCCTAGGTATTTTTATTCTCTTTGTAGAAATTTTGAATGGCAGTTCATTCTTGATTTGGCTCTATTTAAGTCTGTTATTGGTGTTTAGGAATGCTTGTGATTTTTGCACATTGATTTTGTATACTGAGACTTTGCTGAAGTTGCTTATCAGTTTCAGGAGATTTTGGGCTGAGACAATGGAGTCTTCTAAATATAAAATCAGAGGGTGGGGAGTTGGGGAGGGATAACATGGGGAGAAATGCCAGATACAGGTGATGGGGAGGAAGGCAGCAAACTACACTGCCATGTGTATACCTATGCAACAATCTCACATGTTCTTCACATGTACCCCAAAACCTAAAATGAAATAAAAAATATATATGTGTATATATATGTGTGTGTGTGTGTATATATATATATATATATATATATATATAAAATCATGTCATCTGCAAATAGAGACAATTTGATTTCCTCCTTTCCTAACTGAATACCTTTATTTCTTTTTCTTGCCTGATTGCTCTGGCTAGAACTTCTAAAACTATATTGAACAGGAATAGTGAGAGAGGGCATCCTTGTCTAGTGCCAGATTTCAAAGGGAATGCATCTGGTGTATGCCCATTTGGTATGGTATTGGCTGTGACTTTGTTGCAAATAGCTTTTACTATTTTGAGATATGTTCCATCAATATCTAGTTTATTGAGAGTTTTTGGCATAAAGGTCTGTTGAATTTTGTCAAAGGTCTTCTCTGCATCTATGGAGATAATTATGTGGTTTTTGTGTTTTGTTCTGTTTATGTGGTGAATTATGTTTATAGACTTACATATCTTGAACCAGCCTTGAATCCACAGGATGAAGCCTACTTGATCATGATGGATAAGCTTTTTGATGTGCTGTTGCGATCAGTTTGCCAGTGTTTTGTTGAAGATTTTTGAATCTATATTCATCATGGATATTAGCCTGAAGTTTTCTTTTCTTGTTGAGTCTCTGCCAGGTTTTGGTATCAAAATGATGTTGGTCTCATAAAATAATTTGGGAAGGCTTCTTTTTGGATTGTTTGGAATAGTTTCAGAAGGAGTGGTACCAGCTCCTCTTTGTATGTCTGGTCGAATTCGGCTGTGAACCCATCTGGACCTGGGCTTTTTTTGGTGGGTAGGATATTAATTGCTGCCTCAACTTCAGCCCTTGTTATTGTTCTATTCAGGGTTTTGACTTCTTCCTGATGTAAGCTTGGGAAAATGCAAGTGTCCAGGAATTTATCAATTTCCTCCAGGTTTACTGGTTTATGTGAATAGAGTTGTTTGTAGTAATCTCTGATGGTGGTTTGTATTTCTGTGGAATCTGTGTTGATATCCCCTTCATTGTTTTTTCTTGTGCTATTTGATTCTTCTCTCTTTTCTCTTTTATTAATCTGGCTAGTGGTCTATTTTGTTGATCTTTTCAAAAAACCAGTTCCTGGTTTGTTGATTTTTTTGATGGTTTTTGTGTGTGTGTGTGTGTGTGTCTCTATCTCCTTTGGTTCTGCTCTGATCTTAGTTATTTCTTGTCTTCTGCTAGGTTTTGAGCTTTTTTGATCTTGTTTCTCTAGCATCTTCAATTTTGACAACAGGGTATTGATTTTAGATCTTTCTTTGCTTCTCATGTGGGCACTTATTGCTATGTATTTTCCTCTAGACAGTGCTTTAAATGTGCCCAGCGATTCCAGTATGTTGTGTCTTTGTTCTTGTTGGTTTTGAAGAACATCTTTATTTCTGCCTTTATTTCCTTGCTTATCCAGTCAACATTCAAGAGCCAGTTGTTCAGTTTTTTAGGAAGCTGTGCAATTCTGAGTTAGTTTCTAAAATACTGAGTTCTAACTTGATTGCACTGTGGTCTGAGAGACTGTTTGTTGTAATTTCCGTTCTCTTGAATTTGCTGAAGAATGATTTACTTTCAATTACGTGGTCAATTTTAGAGTAGGTGTGATGTGGTGCTGAGAAGAATGTATATTCTGTGGATTTGGGGTGGAGAGTTCTGTAAATGTCTATTAGGTTTGCTTGGTCCAGATCTCAGTTCAAGTCCTAGATATCCTTGTTAATTTTCTGTCTCATTGATCTGTGTAATATTGACAGTGGAGTGTTAAAGTCTCCCACTATTATTGTGTGGGAGTCTAAGCATCAAGTTACCAATGACTTTCTTCACAGTACTGGAAACAAACACCTTAAAATTCATACAGAGAAAAAAAAAAAGAGCCCGCATAGCCGAGTCAATTCTAAGCAAAAAGAACAAAGCCAGAGGCATCACACTACCTGACTTCAAACTATACTACAATACTACAGTAATGTAAACAGCGTGGTACTAGTACCAAAACAGAGATATAGACTGATGGAACAGAACAGAGACCTCGGAGGCAACACCACATATCTACAATCGTCTGATCTTTGACAAACCTCACAAAAACAAGTAACGGGGAAAGGATTCCATGTTTGATAAATGGTGTTGGGAAAACTGGGTAGCAATGTGCAGAAAGCAAAAACTGGACCCCTTCCTGACACCTTACACAAAAATTAACTCCAGATGGATTAAAGACTTAAACATAAGACCTAACACCATAAAAACCCTAGAAGAAAACCTAGGCAGAACCATCCAGGACATAGACATAGGCAAGGATTTCATGACTAAAACACCAAAACAGAAGCCAAACACCGGCAACAAAAGCCAAAATAGACAAATGGGACATAATTATACTCCAGAGCTTCTGCACAGCAAAGGAAACAATCATTAGCAACCAAAAGCATGTGAAAAAATTTTTTGCAATCTACCCATCTGACAAATGTCTAATATCCAGAATCTACAAAGAACTAAAACAGATTTACAAGAAAAAAACAAACATGCCCATTCAAAAGTGGGCGAAGGATATAAACAGACACTTTACAAAAGAAGACATATATGAAGCCAACAAACATATGAAAAAATGCTCATCATCACTGGTCATTAGAGAAATGCAAATCAAAACCACATTGAGATACCATCTCAGGCCAGTTAGAATGGCAATCATTAAAAAATCTGGAGACAGCAAATGCTGGAGAGGATGTGGAGAAATAACACTTTTACACTGTTGGTGGGAGTATAAATTAGTTCAACCATTGTGGAAGACAGTGTGGCAATTCCTCAAGGACTTAAAAATAGATATTCCATTTGACCCAGCAATCCCATTACTGGGTATATACCCAAAGGATTATAAATCCTTCTACTATAAAGACACATGCAGACATATGTTCATCACAGCAATATTTACAATGGCAACGACCTGGAACCAATCCAAATGCCCATCAATGATAGACTGGACAAAGAAAATGTGTCATATATACACCATGGAATACTACAAAGCCATAAAAATCTATGACTTCATGTCCTTTGTAGAGAATTTGATGACTCTAGAAATCATCATTTTCAGCAAACTGACACAAGAACAGAAACTCTAACACTGCATGTTCTCACTCATAGGCGAGTGTTGAACAGTGAGAACATGTGGACACAGGGAAGGGGAGCGTCACACACTGGGATCTGTGTGGGGGTCCTAGGGGAGGGACACGGGAGGTGGGAGGGTGGGGAGGGATAATGTGGGGAGAAATGTCAGATATAGGTGATGGGGAGAAAGGCAGCAAACCACATTGCCCTTTGTGTACCTATGCAATAATCCTGCATGTTCTTCACATGTACCCCAAAATCTAAAATGCAATAAAATATATAAAACCAAACCAAAATGAAAAACATATGTCCTCTGGTTCCATTTTTGTTGCCACAAATGACAGGATTTTATTCATTTTTATGGCTGAGTTGTATTTCATCGTGTATGTATGCCCCATTTTTTTGTCCAGTCATCTGCTGTGGAACACCATATTTGATTCTGTATCACAGTTTTGCAAATAGTGCTGCAATAAACATGGGGGTGCAGATATCTCTTTAATATACTTATTTTCTTTCATTTGGATAAATGTTCATTGGTGGGATTGCTGGATCACATGGTAGTTCTATTTATAGTTTAAAAAAATCTTAATTCTGCATGTTGATATCTGTATATAGTTGGTGTTTAATTGACGATTAAATATAGTTAATTCCTTGGATCCAAGAAGGCTAAACCTGAAACAATAAAAAAACTTTTAATAGCTATTTATTGGTGGAATTATGTCATTCCAAATTAATATGTTGAAATCCTTACCACTAGTACACCCAAATGTGAGCTTATTTGGAGAGAGTTCTCACAGAGTTAATCAATTAAATGAGATAATCAGAGTGAACCCTAATCCATAATGACTGTATTATTTATAAAAAGTTATTGGACTGGTTGCAGTGGCTCACACCTGTAATCTTAGTACTTTGAGAGGCCAAGGTGAGTGAATCACCTGTGGCCAGGAGTTGGAGACTAACTTGGCCAATATAGTAAAACCCTGTCTTGACTAAAAACTAAAAATACAAAAATTAGCTGGGTGCAGTGGCCTGCACCTCTAGTCCCAGCTACTCTGGATGCTGAGGCAGGAGAATTGCTTGAAACTGGGAGGCAGAGGCCGCAGTGAGCACAGATTATGTCACTGCACTCTAGCCTGCACAACATAGCAAGACTGCCTCTGCAAAAAGAAAAAGTTAGTTTGGGGACAGATGCACAGAGAGAAAGCTATGTGAAGATGAAAGCAGGGATTGGGATAATGCTTCTATAATTCAAGGAACATCAAAGATTGCCAGAAAACATGCAAAGTCTAGGCAGGGTAAATGGAACAGGTTCTTCCTCACAGATGTCAGAAAGAAGAAACCTAATCAACACTTGATTTAAGACTTTTAGCTTCCAGATCATTGATACAATACATTTCTGTTATTTAAATCACCAGCTTGCAGTACTTCATTACAACAGTCCTAACAACTATTATAATAGTACCATGTCATGCATATAATGTGCATGCTATATATTAAAACATACATGCACATGCTTATAACTCATATCTCTATCTCTATTTATCACACATACCATATACGTATGAGTGTATGCAAATGCATGCAAAGAGAAAGTTTTTAACAGTGGTGGTGAGAGTATAAAAGAGGGATTGTTAAAGGGTTGTATTCATCTTTAATATTCTAACTTGTAAAAGAACAAATTAATAACCACTTATAGAATTAAAATGAATTATAAAGAAAATAATAAACTTTATTAACTTTTGTTGAAGTTGTCATTATATTTCATCTGAAAATTGCAAGTTTCCTCTTGGCTTTCATTGGTTTAAAATCTGATATGCTTTATTATTCCTCCACTAGTAGAAATCCTATTAACACTTCAATAACAAACCTTTACCTATGCTTTATTATTTCTCCACTAGTAGAAATCCTATTAACACTTCAATAACAAACCTTTACCTAATATTGATAGGTAAAATTAGCTATTCCTTTGAGTTTTGCTATAAAACTTAAAAACTTGACATTTTATAGGACTAGTTGGGTATATTTTTGTGTCACTTACTAGAGTGTGAGTTTCTTGGTATAAGAGATTTTTCTCCAAACATAATATTTTAATTTTGCTTTATAAAAACAGAGATGTTTTAATTATTGTTTTGAATTTTACAATATACTGGCTAAATGGAGGATAATACCACAGCATTCAGGATTCAGCATTTTGGCATTGGACAGACTTGGACTTTTATTTCAGTTCTGAAACTTACTTGTTCTGTAATCTTGGGCAAATAACCTAAACTCCTGCCATTTAAATAATAGCATTGAGTTCAAAGGTTATTGTTGACACTTAGTGAAATGCATATACAATTTTTTTGGCATACTGTTTGTAGTTTTAGCTTTTATCTAAATACATTTGTGTTTCTTGTATCAACTAGGTCTATAGATTTTAATTGGCAGGAGATTTTTCTAGAAACTAAATCTCTACAGCACTATATTAAGATCTATGATGAAGCAAGTAGGCTGGGCATGTTTACATAACATAAATGGAAATATTAGGGCAGTGATTATCTGGGAATGCAGGTGCTCATCTCTCATGATGACTGTGGAATAATAATTACATATATACACATATATAGAAAGAAATATATATATATACATATACATATGTATGTATGTATATGTATATATATTTGTGTGTGTGTGTGTGTGTGTGTGTGTGTGTATATATATATATATATATATATATATATATATATATATATCTTAAAATCCTTCAAATCTCTGGAGTTGTAGTAATGCTGGGAATCTTTTGTTCTCATACTTAATCTTTGATTGTGGTTCTTGTCACAAAGCTTCTAAATCCCTTGGAATTTCCTGGCTGATAGTGGCATATTTTGTTCTAATGAGCAGAGAGCCATGATGGGCTCCTAGATAAAGCTTCAGGATAGAAGCTGGTCACTAGAAAAGCCAAGGCATAATAAGAAGCTTAGAACTTACAGATGAACAGAAGTGTGAGTCATCTGAGGACCCACTACCCATGGGTGGTGTTTGAAGAAGGTGGTAATATTGTAGGTTTGAGCCCTTGCCCTGAGGATTCTGCCCAAACTCCAGGGAATTTGTGCCATAATAGAATTGTATGACACGCAGTTGATGTCTGAAGAGTTGTAGAATTGGTTAGTCTGGGTAAAACTGACACATCTAAAGGAGTTTGTTTTTATCTTTTCTTTTTTTCTTTTTTTTTTTTGTTTCACTCGTTACCCAGGCTGGAGTGCAATGGCGCGATCTCAGCTCACCGCAACTTCCGCCTCCTGGGTTCAGGCAATTCTCCTACCTCAGCCTCTTGAGTAGCTAGGATTACAGACACGCGCCACCATGCCCAGCTAATTTTTTTTTTTTTTTTTTTTGTATTTTTAGTAGAGACAGGGTTTCACCATGTTGACTAGGATGGTCTCGATCTCTTGACCTCGTGATCCACCCGCCTCGGCCTCCCAAAGTGCTGGGATTACAGGCATGAGCCACTATGCCCGGCCGTTTGTTTTTTTCTGTATAGTGATTTACCCACATAAGCATTAACAGTTTGTTTCTGTCTCTCTCTCTCTCTCCTTGATTTGACCTACACTGGTACTGATGTAATCCTAAATTCTGTGTGATTGGTATTTCTTTTTATTTTTGATGGCTTCTTTATGCCAGCTCCTGATGTTTCTTATCTGATATACACAGGCCATCTGTTGTCTATCCTGTTTGCCCCACTTTTCCTTGAAAATGTGTCTATATACTTGAACCTGGAACATGTTCTGTTTTACAGTCTACAGCTGAAGAAGTATGTGTAAAAAGAGATCAGAGAGAGAAGACAAAGATGGTAAATTGTCTGGAAACATTGTGAAATGAAGAACAGTTGTGGAAGAAGCTCTAAAAGAAACAAAATACTAAAAGGTAATAGTAATAGTTTTTAAATATTTGAAGAATTGGCATGTAGACTGTGAATAAACGTTATTTCCTGGAGACCAAGGCAAACAGCAATAGTTGAAAAATATAGAATGAATAGAAATTTATTTCAACATAACATTCTTTACACATCTTCAAGTCTCTCTCTTTACGTTTTTGCAATTACTTTATTAAATGCATCTGATATACTCTGTTAACTAAGATGCCAGAAGCAGATGGAGGATGACATCAGTAATCTTGAAAAGTGGTTACAACAACCACCCATTTCAAGCACTTGGCCTCTGCAGATGCTCTGTTACAGCTGCCACTCCTACCTTACACATGATGCATTGAACTCCAAAAACACAGCAGAAACTGTACTCATGATGTGAAAACAAAGTGCTGTTTGGGCCCTTTTTCAACAAGGGGCCATATATGCCTCTCCCTGTTCTTCCTTCCTAGAGTTTCTTCTTTCCTCACAGAATCTTATCTCATCTTCAGGCATTCTCTCATTTACCACCTGTTGCTGTCAAGTACTAGTGACTGAATGTTTTGTTCTAAAGTGTAGTTGCTATTTGGAGGACTCTGGAATTTCGAATGGTATCTTTCTTTTGATTACAGTGTCTCATTGAATGGCCCATCTTCTAAGGATTTCTGGTAATCCCTCACATGGGTACAGCATCAAAATTTCTAGCCTTCTAGGGTGGCTAGTAGATGATATAATTCTAGAAAACACCGATTGCTTTAATTAAAATATTTTGGCAAATGCTGAATGCTCAACTACTGGGGTCACTGCAATGTATTAGCAGAAAACTGAAATACGTGTGTCTATAGGAAACCTCCTGGGACCACTTCAAATTCTCTTTGTTTCAATCCTATTTTAGACATTGCATTACTGACAGCCCCAGAAGTCTTCATTCAGGTAGGTATAATGTGATGTGCCTTGACTCAGACATCAGCCTCAATCCCCTCACTTCTTACCCTTGGTCTTCTCTGATATTGCAACATGGGACAGCCAAGGGAATGTACTTGACACATTTCTCAGCACATCTATAGGGCATGGGGGTTATTGTTCCATTAGACAGCTCTCGATGATAAGACTCAATATGGCACAGTCCCCTAAAAAAAAAAAAAAACAGTTGGCAGTGGGTGGATGACCAAAATATTACTTCCACCCTAGAAAGACAAGTAATTCCTTCTTACCAGAAATGATGCAAAAGCCAGATAAGGGTTCTATTTACCTGTGTACAATGCCTTATAAGCATCATCATTTATATGTCTGCTTTACCAGCATAGTGTATTGCATAATATTGCCTCACACCAAGCGTTCCATTTTATGTTAATAGAGATGCAATAATAGGCATGTGATTGGTCTAAAGTATACTCTGTCACTAAAAAGCAACTGGTTTGACAAAATGATAAAATAATCTGTTATTATGAATAATGTGTTATCCTTTGAAATATAAAATATATTTCTATAACGAGAGCACCAAATCTCAGGCCTACCCTGTACAAGTCTGTCCCAAGCCTGCTCTGCCAAATCACTCAAGACATATGCAAACAGACAATGGGAGGAAATATCTCATGAAACAATATTTTAATATTAAGACAGAAACTGATAAATAAGTATTATCCCTTTTTTTTTCTGCCAAGTAAGTGTTCATGAGGTTTCTCATGTGGTCCTAAGAAATCAAGTACCAGTGAGGAAGATCCAAGATGGCCCTTTTAGGAGTAGCTCAGGATTGCAGCTCCCAGTGAAAGCGCAGAGGGTGAGTGGATGCCGCATTTCCAGACATCTTTATTGCCCATAGACCAGGAGATTCCTAGGCAGAGGAGCCCTATGGGTTGCCAACATGGCTGTTTTGGCCAGCGCGGCCATTTTAGCCAGCACAGCTGTTTTGCTGGCACCGCAGTGCAGCGGCTCTCTATACAAAATACACTGGTCTGGTTGCCCTATTAAGCTGGCCAGGAGATTCCTGGGCAGCACCATTGTTTCACCCTGTGCAGTGGGTCACTGCACAGAAAATCAAACAGATCCCAGCACCCTTTCAGCAGGTGACTGGAACACCTAGGAGAGTATACCATTCAACTTAAAAAAAAAAGACTCTGAGGCAGGGAGCCAGGTGATCAGTCTCAGTGGGTCCCACCCCCGACAAAAACAAACAAAAAAAAACAGCAATTGAAAATGCTCGGGGTTGAGAGTTTCACGGCAAGCACAGTTGAACCCAGGACAGTGCAACTCAGTGGGGGAGGGGCGTCTGCCATTACTGAGGCACTCCACACCTACAGAGGCAGTCTGCCATAGCTGAGGCAGCTTGCCATTGCAGAGGCAACTTGCCATAACAGAGAAAGTCAGCCATTATAGAGGTGGGCCACCATTGCCGAGGCAATTCTAATCACACCCAAATAAACAGGACTACAGGGAAGGCAGCAGGGCAGAGCTCAGCAAAGCCTCTGCAGGCAGACAGTGACTAGGCTGCCTCCTTGCTGGACAGGGCAGCCCTGGGAAAAAAAAAAGGAGCAGCACAACAGACACTCATAAATAAAGCCCTAACTCCCTGGGACAGAAGACCTGGGGGAAAAAAGGCAGTTTTTTATTTCCCTGATCAGACTGACAATTGGTGGACATCATTCTGGGACAAAGATAGGAGAAGAAGAAACTGGTAGCAACCCTTACTGTTCTGCAGCTGCTGCAGGTGATCCCCAGGCAAGCAGGGCCTGAAGTGGACCTCAGCAGTCCTACAGCAGAGGGGCCAGACTGTTAGAAAGAAAACTAAGAAACAGAAATAAATTCATCATCAACAACCTGGACATCCACTCAGAGACCCAATCTGAAAATCAGCAACTACACAGACGACAGGTAGATAAATCCACAAAGATGGGAAGAAACCAGTGCAAAAAGGAGGAAACCACCCGAAACCTGAACACCTCTCCTCCAACAAAAGATCACAACTCCTCATCAGCAAGGGAACAAAGCAGGATGGAGAATGAGTGTGGTGAAATAACAGAATCAGAATTCAGAAAGTGGGTAATGAGAAATTTCTGTGAGCTAAAATAACATGTTCTAACTCAATGCAAATAAACTAAGAACCTTGAAAAAAGATGTGAGAAAATGATAACAAGAATGGAAAACTTAGAGAGGAATATGAGTGAACTGATGGAGCTGAAAACACAACACGAGAACTTCATGAACCACGCACAAGTTTCAACAGCTGAATTGACCAAGCAGAAGAAAGGATATCAGAGGTCGAAGATCAACTCAATGAAATAAAACAAGAAGGCAAGATTAGAGAAAAAAGTGCAAAAAGGAATGAATAAAGTCTCTAAGAAATGTGGGACTATGTGAAGAGACCTAATCTACATTTGATAGGTGTGCCTGAACGTGACGAAGAGAATGAATTCAAGCTGGAAAATACTCTTCAGGATATTATCCAGGAAAACTTCCCCAACTTAGCAAGGCAGGGCAATATTCAAGTCCAGAAAATACAGAGACCACAAAGATATTCCTCAAGAAAAGCAACCCCAATGCACATAATCGTCAGAATCACCAGGGTTGAAATGAAGGAGAAAATGCTAAGGGCAGCCAGAGAGAAAGGTAGGGTTACCCACAAAGGGATTCCCATCAGACTCACAGCAGATATGTCAGCAGAAACCTCGAGTGGGGGCCAATATTCAAAATCCTTAAAGAAATAAACTTTCAACCCAGAATTTCATATCCAGCCAAACTAAGCTTCATAAGTGAAGGAAAAATAAAATCCTTTGTGAACAAGCAAGTACTCTGAGATTTTGTCACCACCAGGCCTGCTTTACAAGAGCTCCTGAAAGAGGCACTACACATAGAAAGGAACAACCAGTACCAGCCACTCCAAAAACATACCAAATGGTAAAGAGCATCAACAAAATGAAGAATCTGCATAAACTAATGGACAAAACAGCCAGCTAGCATCAAAATGGCAGGATCAAATTCACACATAACAATATTAACCCTAAATGTAAATGGGCTAAATGCACCAATCAAAAGACACAGACTGGCAAATTGGATAAAAAGCCAAAACCCATCAGTGTGCTGTATCCAGGAAACCCATCTCACATGCAAGGATACACAAAAGCTCAAAATAAAGGAATGGAGGAAGATTTACCAAGGAAATGGAGAGTAAAGAAAAGCAGGAGTTGCAATTCTTCTCTCTGATAAAATAGATTTTAAAGCAACAAAGATCAAAAGAGACAAAGAAGGACATTACATAATGGTAAAAGGATTGATACAACAAGAAGAGCTAACGATCCTAAATATATACAGACCCAATACAGGATCACCCAGATACATAAGGCAAGTTCTTAATGACTTACAAAGAGACTTAGACTCCCATACAATAATAGTGGGAGACTTTAACACTGCACTGTCAATATTAGACAGATCAACCAGACAGAAAATTAACAAGGATATCCAGGACCTGAACTCAGACCTGGAACACACAAACCAGGTAGACATTTACAGAACTCCCCACCCCAAATCCACAGAATATACATTCTTCTCAGCACCACATCACACCTACTTGAAAATTGACCACATAATTGGAAGTAGATCACTCCTTAGCAAATGCAAAACAACTGACATAATAACAGTCTCTCAGACCACAGTGCAATCAAGTTAGAACTCAGAATTCAGAAACGAACTCAGAACTGCACAGCTTCATGGAAACTGAACAACTGGCTCTTGAATGTTGATTGGATAAACAATGAAATGAAGGCAGAAATAAAGAAGTTCTTTGAAACCAACAAAAACGAAGACACAACATACCACAATCTCTGGGACACATTTAAAGCAGTCTCTAGAGGAAAATATATACCAAAAAGTGACCACGTGAGAAGAGTGGAGAGATCCAAAATTGACACCCTATCATCAAAATTGAAAGAGCTAGAGGAGCAAGATCAAAAAAACTCAAAACCTAGCAGAAGACAAGAAATAACTAAGATCAGAGCAGAACTGAAGGAGATAGAGACATGAAAAACCCTTCAAAAAATTAATAAATCCAGGAGATGGTTTTTCAAAAAGATCAACAAAATAGATCACTAGCCAGATTAATTTAAAAAAAAGAGAGAGAGAATAACCACATAGATGCAATAAAAAATGATAGAGGGGAAATCACCACATATTCCACAGAAATTCAAACCATCATCAGAGAATATTACAAACAACTCTATGCACATAAACTAGTAAACCTGGAAGAAATGGATAAATTCCTGGACACTTGCATTCTCCCAAGCCCAAACCAGGAAGAAGTTGAAACCATGAATAGACCAATAACAAGATCTGAAGTTGAGGCAACAATTAAGAGCCTACCACACAAAAAAGTCTGGGTCCAGATGGGTTCACAGATGAATTCTACCAGACACAAAGAGGAATTGTTACCATACCTCTGGAAACTATTCCAAATAATCCAAAAAATCCATAAAATTGCAAATCATTTTATGAGACCAACATCATTCTGATACCAAACCTGAAAACTTCAGGCCAATATCCATGATGAACACAGACGCAAAAATCTTCAATAAAATACTGGCAAGCTGATTGCAACAGCACATCAAAAAGCTTATCCACCACGATCAAGTAGGATTCATCCCAGGGATGCAAGGCTGGTTCAACATATGCAAGTCTATAAATGTAATTCACCACATAAACAGAACCAAAAACAAAAACCGCATGATTATCTCAATTGATGCAGAAAAGGCCTTTGACAAATTCAACAGCCATTTATGCTAAAAACCCTCAATAAACTAGGTATGGATGGAACATGTCTCAAAATAATAAAAGCTATTTATGACAAACCAACACCCAATATCATACTGAATGGACAAAATCTGGAAGCATTCCCTTTGAAATCTGGCACTAGACAAGGATGCCCTCTCTCACCACTCCTATTCAATATAGTACTGGAAGTTGTAGCCAGAGCAATCAGGCAAGAAATAGAAATAAAGGGTATTCAAATAGGAAAGGAGGAAGCCAAATTGTCTCTGTTTGCAGACAACATGATAGTATATCTAGAAGACCCCATCATCTCAGCCCAAAATCTCCTGAAACTGATAAGCAACTTCAGCAAAGTCTCAGAATACCAAATCATTGTGCAGGAATCACAAGCATTCCTATACACCAATAACAGACTTAAATAGAGCCAAATCAAGAACAAACTGCCATTCACAATTGCTACAAAGAGAATAAAATACCTAGGAATACAACTAAGCAGGAATGTAAAGGACCCTTCAAGGAGAACTCCAAACCACTGCTCAATGAAATAAGAGAGGACACAAACAGATGAAGAAACATTCCATGTTCATGGTTAGGACGAATCAATATCATGAAAATGGCCATACTGCCCAAAGTAATTTACAGATTCAACGCTATCCTCATCAAGCTACCAATGACCTTCTTCACAGAACTGGAAAAAACTACCTTAAACTTCATATGGAACCAAAAGAGAGCCCGTATAGCCAAGTCAAATCTAAGTAAAAAGAACACCGCGGGAGACATCACACTACCAGACTTCAAACTATACCACAGAGCAACAGTAATCAAAACAGCATGGTACTGGTACCAAAACAGAGATATAGACAAATGGAACAGAACAGAGACATTGGAGGCAACACAACATATCTACAACCATACAATCTTTGATAAACCTGACAAAAACAAGCAATGGGGAAAGGATTCCCTGTTTAATAAATGGTGTTTGGAAAACTGGCTAGCTATGTGCAGAAAGCAGAAACTGGACCCGTTCCTGACACTTTACACTAAAATTAACTCCAGATGGATTAAAGACTTAAACATAAGACCTAACACCATAAAAACCCTAGAAGAAAATCTAGGCAAAACCATTCAGGACATAGGAGTAGGCAAGGACTTCATGAACAAAACACCAAAAGCATTGGCAACAAAAGCCAAAATAGACAAATGGGACCTAATCAAACTCCACAGCTTCTGCATGGCAAAAGAAATCGTCATTAGAGTGAATCGGCAACCAACAGAATGGGAAAAAATTTTTTGCAGTTTACCCATCTGACAGAGCTGATATCCAGAATTTACAAGGAACTCAAACAGATTTACAAGAAAAAAACAAGCCCATTCAAAAGTGGGCAAAGGATATGAACAGACACTTTACAAAAGAAGACATGCATGAGGCCAACAAACATATAAAAAAACGCTCATCATCACTGGTCATTAGAGAAATGCAAATCAAAACCACATTGAGATACCATCTCATGCCAGTTAGAATGGCGATCATTAAAAAATCCGGAGACAACAGATGCTGGAGAGGATGTGGTGAAATAGGAACACTTTTACACTGCTGGTGGGAGTGTAAATTAGTTCAACCATTGTGGAAGACAGTGTGGCGGTTCCTCAAGGACCTAGAAATAGAAATTCCGTTTGACCCAGTAATCCCATTATTGGGTATATATCCGAAGGATTATAAATCATTCTACTATAAGGACACATGCACGCGAATGTTCATTGCAGCACTGTTTACAATAGCAACGACCTGGAATCAACCCAAATGCCCATCGATGATAGACTGGACAGGGAAAATGTGGCACATATACACCATGGAATATTATGCAGCAATCAAAAACAATGAGTTCGTGTCCTTTGTAGGGACATGGATGAATCTGGAAAACATCATTCTCAGCAAACTGACACAAGAACAGAAAATGAAATACCGCATGTTCTCACTCATAGGCAGGTGTTGAACAATGAGAACACATGGACAGAGGGAGGGGAGCACTACACACTGGGGTGTGTTGGGGGGAATAGGGGAGGGATGGGGTGGTGGGGAGTTGGGGAGAGATAGCATGGGGAGAAATGCCAGATATAGGTGAAGGGGAGGAAGGCAGCAAATCACACTGACACGTGTGTACCTATGCCACTATCTTGCATGTTCTTCACATGGACCCCAAAACCTAAAATGCAATTAAAAAAATAAATAAATAAAAATAAAAAAATAAAGAAATCAAGTACCTTGTTTTCATAGCAATTGTCAACTTGATAGCATTGATTCTGTCTGTATTTCTTATTTTTTTGTCTCATCCTTCATTCTTGGTCCCTGGGATTACTCTCCCAAATAAACTGGTCATAGATAATCCTTTGTCTCAGGCACTGCTTTCTGAGAAACCCAGGTTAAAAAACTCCTAAAGTTTCTACCAATGTTGGCAATGTATCTATTTCTCTAATGGTAATGGAGCTCTAAATCAGACTAACTTTTCCATAATAGCCCAGCAGAAAGATCCTTGGTTCATTACTCTGAAAGGAGATGTTACTATTTGTTTTTGAGTGAAAGGCAAAGAGGGTACAGTAAGTAACCTCTTTTTAATCCACAGCCGAATGAGTACAGTTTTGTGGTATTAATCATTTGAAACACAAAATAAAACTGAATCAAAATGGCATGATTAACACAACGGAGCCAAGTTTAGGTATTTGGCAATAAGGACATGCAATAGAAATATTTGTTGCTGTGGTTTATGCAGATGAGAATGGACAGGTTTTCTTTGAGGCCATGAAAACCATATCATTATTGAACATAAATAGCCTTAGACAAAGGGTCTTGATGGTTCTGTCTGATATCTTGTGAAGAACCTAAAGATATTTTTAATCCTTAAATGTTGTTTTATTATTTAATCAAATACAAGAGCATGAGGAATTCTGCCACTTAATCCCCTGATATGTTCAAGCTTAGTCTGTTTTGTGAGTGCTACCATGATGAATGATGACTAGATTTGTATATTTTGGCTACTTATACACCTAACTTGTTTGCTCTCAGTTGAGTTGAGGTACTCTATTATATTCACATAAGAGCTGGGTTCTTAGGATTGTCACGTTTAACTACCATTTCCTCCTACTAGAAGAGATTAAAAAGCTAAAACACAAAATTTCCCAGAGTTCCTTCCAGTTTCTAAATGTAAAATGTGTTTTGCCCATTGGATATATTTGATGATGTTTTGGAAGGCAAAAATTAGGTGACATTTTTGACTATCACAGCAGGCTATCATCATAGATTTATGAGGCTTGTCCACAGTGGTATTCTAGTGTCCCCTCTCCAGCTTCCTGGGTATAATAAGTATTTACAGGATGATAGTGGTTGTTTCTTCCTCTCAATACAGCCTCAGAAGAGTGACTGCCATAGTGGCTTATGCTGTATTATTTATGAAGATGTTCAAGGAAGTCATGTATTCCAGGAGCCTATTATTTTTAGCACTTATAATGACCTCCTAAGCAATTAATCCCGAGTGAAATATCTTGCTGCTTAGAATGTCTAGGTTGGCTTCTCTTTTCTTCCCTGATCCCGAATGAATGAACCCAGTTAAAGAGAACTAAATCTCATGACATAGCAAAGAGGTGAATTTCATATGATTGAGGAAGTACCATCATAGAGATAAAGAATATGCAGTGAAATCTATGTTCACAAAAAAATCTTTTTTTAAAAACAACCATGTGTTAAATATATTAACAAAAGTGAGAGAATCAAGGTCCAAGATAAAACTGGCTTGTGTTTACTTTTGAAGGACTTAATAGAGTTAGATGAATTTGGTGACTGGGAAAGAGATGACACTAACCTCCGGGCATATGTGTATCTGGGCCTTAAATCATGATCCTTTCTGTAGAATTAAAAAATAATAATAATAACATAATGTCTTTTTTTAAAAAGTAGGGAGGTACTTGAATTTTACCTGACTTCAACTTAAAAAATTGTGTAAAAATACAAGATAGACCTACACACTCTATGTTCAATTCCTATCTCCCATTTAATTATCTTTAACTCAGAGCAATATTCTGAAGGGAAAGAAACATTTTCCACATTGGGCAGGCATGTTTCTTTGGTGAATGAAGGAAAGCTGTTATTACAGTCAACGAATGCGCATCCTAGATCCAATCAATTCCTGACACGTTCATCAATACTCAGAAAACAGAGTTTATCAATAGATAAACTTTAGGAGCAATTCATAGATTCTAGAATATGAGAGTTTAAATGACACTAGACATCTGATTTTCAGAATATTAGCTCTTTGCTGACTTATTTTTTGAAGAGTTCTAAAACGGTACCAAGTCTTACTGGCATTATTATCTGGCATTCATTAAATATAACATACATACAAGACATTTTTTAAAGTTACACATTTACACATTTTTCACTTCTAGTGAGTGGTGAAAAAGCTGACTCAGAATATATTTCCAATCATGTTATTTACTTTTGCAGGAAAACATGGATTATTTCCCATGTTCACTTAACAGCTCTCAATGGCATTTGAAATTATGAATGACACACAAAAACCTCCTCTTGATCTTTTGTCCTACAGCTGTTACCACTATCTCTGTTTATAGGACTCTATACACTTTTCATAATCTTTACTCTTAAAGAGTGATTTGCATGGCACAGAAATTTACAAATTGAAATAAATTGAATGGCATAGAAATCCCTCAAAGATGTAAAATTTTTTAACAAAGTCCAGTTATTTTCAGATATCCTAAAGATGCAGTTATAAAACAATGATCATTAAAATATTCATTGAGCTAAACATATGAATAAAGATAAAATATGCCAAAAACAGGTCTTTAATTTCTTCAGAAGCAAGAAGAAAAATTTTATCAAAAGTAGAAATATGGTGATGGAAGAGGCCTTGGCCTGGATGTTGAGAAGTCTGTCTATTCCTGCTCTTTACTGCTTTACTGAACATAACTTCTATGCTTGTTTAGAGTTTGAAAAATGTACATTTGGTGTTGGCTTAATGATTATTTAGAAAATGCTTCTCTTAGTGCAGCATTGTCACTGATGACCTCTTTGTCCTGAAATTATTAAGATAGTAAAATAAATATTTTTACATAATTCAAATTTTTTATATCTGCCTCTGTCAAGCTGCTTCAATGCTTGCCAAAGAGGAATGGAAATGAATAAATTCTAAAAATAGTTCTCTTACATTGGCCTGAAACATTCCTTTGAGGCAAAATTGAAAGTTTTAGTGGTTCCTGGTGTATTACAGAGGTGATCTGTTCATACAAGGGGTTGAGTGACTAATGCATTAATTTCTGGAAGACAGACAATGAGGATTTTAGCAGAACTGGCTTACAGGTGATGGCGTATTTCCTCTGCATCCCCCATGCTCTCCCCCCACTACCACACACACTCACTTGTACAAAAGCACCTATCTATCATTTCAAGTTCATGTGGTAATTGTTTGCAGGAATTGCCTTCATTTAAAGGAAGAGAAGAAACAACAAAGAAAAAATATTATCTGGCAAGAAAGTACAAATGCCATTTATCCCTTTATCTGCTGCTCTTTGTAGACATTCAAGGGATAATATAATCAAACAAATGCTTTATCTTCTATGCCAAAATATCTCCTAGAAAATTTTTCATTTGGCATATAGCTTTGACTTATCCTGTCAAGCACCTCTCTTCTCCCACATTTTTTCTTTCTTTTTTTTTTTTTACCTTAATATATTACACAAGGGAGTCATATTTTCACAAGGGAATCATGCCAGGGTTTAGAACTCTTTCCTTATGCTACTAATCATTTCACAAAATTAATTGATTCTTGCTGATTATTTTTCTCATCCCTAATTAACCCTTTGCAAGCTGTCTTCTACCCTCTCCCTAACCTGAAAAATATTTCTATCTTCAAATTCCATAGTGGCTGGCTTTCCAATGGCTAATTACAAAGATTTTCCGTGTTCAATATTGTTGCTCTGTTATTAAAAATTATGTTTCTGTTTTTATTTATCCAATATTATTTACTTAGACTGTTTTTCTTCTTTTCTGTTTCTTTTCTGTCTTCCAGTTTTCTCTTTTCCTGGTGAGTTTTCCACAACTACTAAAGCTGTTTACCCAAAGTGTGTACGTCTCTTTGACTTTGTATTCTTAATGATACGTTTCTGTGATTTCATCCATCTCAAAATTATGTCTTAGTCTTTTCTCTCCAGGTCAAACATATGAATTTTAAAATGCATATGATAACTCTGAATGAATGATGAAGTATCCCAAACACAGCATGCACCAAACCAAATGCAATATTGTCACTTCTTATGGTAGGCAGAATTCTAACTGTAACCAACATCCCCATTCTCCTGTCTGCATATTCTGCATAATCTCTAGGACTGTGAATATAAGAGGAATTTTAATCCATGACTCAGTTATATTTTACGGTGTATTTGACATTAACAAAGAGAGATTATCCATAAGCCTAATCTCATAACACTGAAAACTTTAAATGGGAGTCTAGAGGTCAGAGACAGAGAAACTCAGAGATATGAGGCTTGATAGGGAATTCAAAGCAAGGGAGATTCTTTGTATCTGACTTTAATTCAGAGGGTAACAGCATGACAAGGAATGAAGGCAGCCTTTCAATGCTGAGTGGTCCCAGCCAACAACCATCAAGATAATGGAGTCAGCTCTACAACCAGGAGAAACTAAATGATGCCAACAACTAAAATGAGCTTGAAAGTAGATTTTCCCCTAGAGCCTCCAGATATAAACTCAGCACAATGGGACATCTTGAATTCAGCTTTATAATTGCTTAAGCAGAAAAATCAGCCATGCTATGCTTATATTTTAACCTATGGGAGTGAAAAAGAAAGAGAGAGAGGAGAGGAAGGAAACAGGGAAAGGAAGAAGGGAGGGGAAAAATTTAAAAAAATAATGGCTTTCTAATTACTTGGTAAAAGTCAAATACATTAGCCAGAATTTTCACATGTGGAACCCTAAGTTGGCATGGTAGTTCAATATATTTTAAACAATGGAATAATGTTATTAAGGTCACAGGTTCCGCAACCAACATGGGTTTGAATCCCATTCTATTAACTATTTTCTTTCTGTTCTTGGCAAGTTATTATATCTTTGTGTTTTAGACTTTTATCCATAAACTGAAGATATTAGTAACAACACCAATCTCATAGGGTTATTTGATGATCAAATGAGCTAATATATTAAGTACTTTTAAAAGCACTTGGTCCATTGAAAGCCTTTAATATATTTGAGGCTTATATTTTCTCAACCTAATTTTAAGAATTAATCAACTATAATAAACCTGTCTGTTTTATTCTCTGAATCACTTAGTCTAGTGTCTGAGAGTATATACTCAATTCCTGATTATTGAACGACTAATAGTAGAGCAGACACTTTTTCCATGAGGCATAGCCACTCATCCTTCCTTGCCAATAATATCTAAGTTTGTTCTGGTGTTTATGTGCTTCTGAGGGTGGGCTCCTTTTCTCCTTCTGTTAATGATTTTTGTAGATCATAACCAACGGTGGTAAATCCATGCCCATGACCAGTAATTGATTTAGAAGTAAACATGTGCCACAATTTTGGCCAGGGAAGTGTTAGGCAATATATGAAGTAAGAATGGAGAATGGCATTGTCAGAGAGTATTTGTTATTTTTAAAAGAAGATATTTTAGGAAGAAGACATTCTCTTTTCTGCCTCTGGATGTGGTCATCTGTAACACCTAACACCTATGCAGCCATTCTGAAACAATGGGAAATGTTCATCCAAATACAGAGTTAGATGAAGAGCACAAGTTAACATGCTGAGGATAGCATAGCAAAAGATAGAAGGAATCTATCCTGTATGATGTCATTGAGCATTAGTAATGCTTAAAATGTCCAAACTCAAGACTTATTCTTTTGTGAGATAATGAATAGCCTCAATTCTAAGCCATTTATAGTTATGGTTTCTATTGCTTTGAAATGGAACACTCCACCTGACACACTGATGTGTATAAAACTTACATTAGCAACAGGATTAAATAATGCTAATTATCTAGTTATAAAGTATTCTCTAACATTAATTTCATATATCTGTAATATTTAATAAACTGATCAAACCAGGTCTAATTTTCTCATTTATGCTCCTTGCTATATTTTCATTACAGTTGGCTCTGGGTTAGTTACAGAGATATATTATTTCCAAAACAACTATTATATGAAAATTATGAAAGCTAAAAAACTGTAATCATCCTGTAGATATAAATTAATTATCCTGAGAGATGTTTTAATATTTCAGACTAAGTAAAAATGTGGCAAAATATATGACTATATGTCTCAATATTCTCAATAAATATTTTTTTCTAAATTGCCTATATTTTGCTTGTATACACTGCACTGAATCATTGCCCCTGTTCTCATAATTACACCCCATTTATAAATGACCCTTGACTGACTGATTTTTCCAATTTGGATTCACAACAGACAATTCTTGAGCAATGGCTGACTTAACAATTACTTTAAATGTGCTAGGAGATCAGTTAAAAACTTTTGGAATATGGCTTCTTCCATAGAGATTCACTCAGCTTATTTTGAAATATTTATTTTAACCTTAAAAAATTACTAAATTAGCAGAAGAAAAATACTATCCACCCATGGCATAGCATGAGGTAGGTTATGAAATAGAAAGAGAACACATCCCATGTATGTGACATAGTCTCCTATAGATCCTCTTACACAGCTTAAAATCATGAGGAAAATGAGATAATTACATTATCTATAAATCTTGAAATAATTCCTAAGAGTCTCAATGACAAATTTTCCTCTTTCCCTTAAATTCTAGATGCTACTCAATATGGGTAATTATTGGAATACTTTCTTTTGTTCTTAATTCAGTTTTCTACTTTTAGATACCTAAAGTTTAGTAAGTTTAAATAATTTGGAATTATAACACTGCTAAATTTGTATGCAAATATAAATTATAGATTGAGCACATCTTTTATTACCAACACCACATTTGTGGATGATGTTTTCAGTATGTAAAATTACAAAGCCCAAGTCATGATTTTGTACTTAAAAACAAAAGATGTTTAAGAAACAAAAATGGCAGATCAACAAAACCATGTTTTTAATTGATGTTTTTTATTTAACATATGGATTGGTCTAACCTCAAAAAATTACCGTGTTCATTAGATATTAAAACAGAGTTTTAACTAACGACAGCTCTGTTACTCTTTTCCCTTTGTATTCTGAAAATCTGTTTCATGTTAGCACTCTGTGCATAAATAACACAGTCAGAGAATTATGTGTGTCAAGTAGACACTCATTTATTTAACACATGTACAAAACACTTTGCTCCCCAATTTGCTCACCACCACTAGTGTTCAATTTCAGGTCACAGAAGGAGATATCTGGTTTTCTCTGAAGTAAATGGGGACAATTATTTTTTATCTAGACTTTATTTTCTTTGTAGAAAAGGTGCTATGTTTTAAATAACAAGATACATTAAAGGAAGTTAGAAACTACAGCAAAAGAAATTTGGTGATTTCAAATTAAAACACAAAAGAAAAATTAGAAAATGTGAATGAAGTCTGTATGTAAAAAAAAAATTTAAAACCTCACAAATCCAAAACCATTGTTTTAGTCTTTTCAGTTATCTTAAATTACATTTTATCTTTAATCGCAGCAGGTCATTTATTTATTTATGTCAAACATAAACAATGCATTTCATTTAATGTTTGTCTAGTGCTACAGATAGATGCATCTCATTGTCTGGAAACGTGCATAATAGGAAAATCTAAATTAATTATAGCCAAATTAATCAGTATATTTTATAAATAATAATTCTAGTATTTAATTTTACAAGTAACCAATGTTAAAATAATTGCATTTAATTTCATCAGAGATATGCAAAGAAGTTGAGTATATTGGAAAAGAAAATACAATCCAAATTAATATCTAACATTTATGAGTGATATGATTTGGCTGTGTCTCCATTCGAATCTCAACTTGAATTGTATCTCCCAGAATTCCTATGTGTTGTGGGAGGAACCCAGGGGTAAGTAACTGAATCATGGGACCCATCTTTCCTGTGTTATTCTCATGATAGTGAACAAGTCTCATGAGATCTGATGGGTTTATCAGGGGGTTCTACTTTTGCTTCTTCCTCATTTTCTCTTGCCACCACCATGTAAGAAGTGCCTTTTGCCTCGCACCATGATTCTGAGGCCTTATCACCCATGTGGAACTGTAAGTATAACTCCTTTTATTCCCAGTCTTGTGTATGTCTTTAACAACAGCATGAAGATGAACTAATACAATGAGAAAACATCTCTGTCTCCTTCCAGGCCAGGTTTGGCTTTCTTTTTCCTATGCTTCCATAGCATATTTTGACACAATTTATCTTTTATGAAAAGATAAATTGTATATTGAATACAACTGTGATTACCAACACACACACACACACACATATATATATATATATATATATATATGTTTTCACATAACTGTCATTACCAACAACATATCTATCTATCTATCTATCTATCTATCTATCTATCTATCTATCTATATATAAACATATATCTCTCTCTATAAACATATATATATATGATATTTTCAGTATTTAAGATTCAAAGCCTGTCATTTCACATATAAGAAAAGAAGCTATGAAGAAGGTATGACAATGAATGTTTTTATTTGTTTAAATTTTTTTTCTTTGATTAAACTGAGGTTCTTGAGAACAGGAACTATGCCTAAATTATCATTATATCTCAGATATCAACCCAGAATTTGAATTAACATTTCTACCTAATAACTATTATATGAATAAAAGTATTGTAAAATGTGTTTATTTTCTTATTTATAACAATATGCCTAATGATAGCTATATAATTTTTAAGTAAGAAACATGGTACTTGCAAAATGACAAAGGGAAAGATAAAATACTAATATAAAAGATGATTCAGAGCCATAGCAATGAATAATTATCAAAATTTTAAAATATTGTTATAAAAATAAAATACTAAAACTAGAGGATAACATATTATTTGGAATTATACTGAGAAGAAAATTCCATTCTCTATTCTTAAACAGAATTTAAGCTAGAAGTCTTTCATATATCATCCTCCTATTCATAAAGACAGACAGTATAAGTTTTGTCACATAAGCAATGCTTTGCTGATGAATCTCTCTTTTTAAGCCTACAACATATGAGAATTATGCACCCATTTTTTCTTTTTTGCTCTACATCTCTGTCAAGACAATCTGCATATAAAACTCAACAATTTTAAGGGAAGACTCCACTTGGTCAACTTTGTAGTAAAAGAGACAGAAAATAAATAATCTCAGAACATAAGGTAGAAAGTTTGATTTCAGGGACTGTGAGTGGTTGCAAGAATTGAAAGATGTAGATTTGAGATCTGTCTTGATTATTGACCTTTTCTGAGAGTGATACTATATAAATCTCATTTTCTCATTTGGGAAGTCAAAAATAGTCATCTACTTTTGTTGTCATCTTAGTTAATACTAACATTTTTCCATGGATATTCACCTTGCTCATCATATTATTATTTATATTATTAAGTATATCATAGCATTCACATACGGAGAAAGTCAGAAGAGCGTCTGTGAGTCTCCTAAATGGTATTTTCTGTTCATGTTATATTAGTTGGATTTTGACAAATAAATGAAATTTATTAACTGAATTTTGAAAAGCCATCTCATTTCTAAATGAAATTAAATGTTATTGAGATAAAATAAAATATAGCATCTACAAGAGTGACAGACTTTTGGTGGTGATGGAAGCAATTTTCAAGTAGTTTCTTTTTTTAATGCTGGCTTGAGATTTATTATTAATAAGGTGGACATTTTAAAACAAACTATTGGCATTTACTCACTGATTTTATATAAATAAAAATGAATCATATTTTAATATGTTGTTAAAATTGTTACTTGACTTTGTATGAACAAAAAGTAACAAAAAGCTTGTTGGCTCAGCTTCATTGTTTACATGGAATCACATCTTACTTTATATGAAAGTGGTATACAACATTTAACTGTTACTCTGTTCTGTTACTCTGTTACTTTAAGATCATCTTTTGATTAATGATGAAAACAAAGTCCCAGGTTCACATTGCTTGGATTGTAATTTTCAGTGAAATAATCACTTATTGTATGTTTATGAAAAAATATACAAGGTTCTATGTTATTCAGACTTGTTTAAAAAAATGAAATTTACACTTTTGTTTGTTATATATTTACATCTTTTTGCCCCACTGAATTGGAAAATAGTATAGGCATATCAATACAAATGACTTAATTGCCCATTACATGTTGATGTTAAAAAATTGAATGATGGAGGATTTATGAGTACTCTATGGTTAGTATTCAAGGTAATAGATATTAATTATGTCTGTTCAAGGTAACGACATCAGCTCAATGAATCTATTCTGGTAGCAACATAAGTTCTCTTGTTTGTTTGTTTTCAGTCATTAAATCTTCTACAAATATCACTATGCTGAAACATGGAATATTAGGTCATTTTCACACTGATGATAAAGACATACCTGAGACTGGGAAGAAAAACAGGTTTAATTGGACCTAAAGTTTCACATGGCTGGGGAGGCCTCAGCATTATGGCAGAAGGTGAAAGACCCTTCTTAGATTGCAGCACCAAGAGAAAATGAGAAAGAAGCATAAGTGGAAACTCCTGTAAAAGCCATCAGATCTCATAAGACGTATTCACTATCATGAGAATAGCACTGGAAAGACTGGCCCCATGATTCAGTTACCTCCCACTGGGTCCCTTCCACAAAATACGGGGATTCTAGGAGATACAATTCAAGTTGAGATTTGGGTGGGGGCACAGCCAAACCATATAATTCCACTCCTGGCCCCTCCAAATTTCATGACCTCACGTTTCAAAACCAATCATGCCTTCTCAACAGTCCCCCAAAGTTTTAATTCATTTCTGTATTAATCCAAAAGTCCACAGTGCAAAGTCTCAACAGAGACAAGTCAATTCCCTTCTGCCTATGAGTCTGTAAAATCAAAACCAAGCTAGTTACTTCCTAGATACAATGGGGAATACGGTGTTCCAAATGGGAGAAACTGACCAAAACAAGGGGTTACAGAGCCCATGCAAGTCCAAAATCCAGTGAGGCAGTCAAATTTTAAATCTCCAAGATGATCTCCTTTGACTATGGGTCTTACATCCAGGTCACACTGATGCAAAAGGTGGTTTCCCAGGGTCTTGGGTAGCTCTACCCTTGTGGTTTTGCAGGGTACAGTCTCCCACCTGCTGCTTCTATGGTCTGGCATTGAATGTCTATGGCTTTTCTACATGCACAGTACAAACTGCCAGTAAATCTACCATTCTGGGTTCTGGAGTGTCCCTCTTCTCACAGCTCCACTAGGCAGTGCCCCAGTAGGGACTCTGTGTGGGGGTTCCAACCCCACTTTTCTTTTCTCTACACTCTTTCTTCTACACTGCCCTAGCAGAAGTTCTACATGAGGGCCTTGCCCCTGCAGCAAACTTTGGCTGAACATCCAAGTGTTTCTATAGATCTTCTGAAATCTAGGTGGAGGTTCACAAACCTCAATTTTTAACTTCTGTGCATCCACAGGCTCAACACAACATGGAAGCTGCCAAGGCTTGGGGCTTCCACCCTCAGAATCCAGTCAGAGCTGTACATTGTCCCCTTTTAGCCATGGCTGGAGCAGCTGGAACACAGGGTACCAAGTCCCTAGATGGCATACAGCATGGGGATCCTGGGCCTGGCCCAGGAAACCACTTTATCCTCCAAAGCCTCCAGGCCTGTGATGGGAGGGACTGTCATGAAAGTCTTTGACATGCCCTGGAGACATTTTCCCCATGGTCTTGTGGATTAACATTAAACTCCTTGCTACTTATGCAAATCTCTGCAGCTGGCTTGAACTTCCCCTCAAAAAATGGAATTTTCTTTTCTATCACAATGTCAGGCTGCAAATTTTCTGAAATTTTATGCTCTGCTTCTCTCTTAAAACTGAATGCTTTTAACACCACCCAAGTGATCTCTTGAATGCTTTGCTGCTTAGACATCTTTTTCTGGCAGATATCCTAAATCATCTCTCTCAAGTTCAAAGTTCCACAAATCTCTAGGGCTGGGGCAAAATGCTGACAGTCTCTTTGCTAAAGCATAGCAAGACTTACCTTTGCTCCAGTTTCCAAAAAGTTCCTTATCTCCATCTGAGATCACCTCAGCCTGGACTTATTGTCCATATCACTATAGGCATTTTGGGCAAAGCCATTCAACAAGTCTCTAGGAAGTTCTAAACTTTCCCACATTTTCCTTCCTTCTTCTGAGCCCTCCAAACTGTTCTAACATCTGCCTGTTACTCACTTCCAAATTCTCTTCCACATTTTCAGATATCTTTTTAGCAACTTCCCACTCTACTGGTACCAAGTTACTGTATTAGTGCATTTTCACACTGTTGATAAAGACACACTCAAAACTGGGAGAAAAAGAGGTTCAATTGCACTTACACTTCCATGTCGCTGGGAAGGCCTCAGAATCATGGCAGGAGGTGAAAGACACTTCTTAAATGGCTGCAGCAAGAGAAAATGAGGAAGAAGCAAAGTATTACTGAAATGCCAGGCATTCAGTCTAGTTCTTCTTTCTTGCCCCACAGAAACCCAATACTAGGACAATGAGTATTGCTGTGGAAAGATAATTTAATGGGGTGGTACAGAGTGAGCACTACCAGGGAAGCAGAATTTAATTAACAGGGTGCTGCAGCCAAAGATATGAGCGATCAGTGTCAAATGCATCTCTCAAACCAATTAAAATTAGGGGTTTAGAAGGCAAGGAGAAATATAACTAAATGTTGGAAAACAGGAATTAGGGAGGGATAGGAAATAAGAGTTGGTCAACAGACAGCAGGTGGTTGATCAGGCAAACCTGACAGATGAGGGATCTGGCATCTTATTGTCTAGATGAGATGATCAGGTAAGTCTCATTTTCTTGATACTAACAGGGAAAACTGAGGGTTGTTTTCCTGAGCAAGGAACTCAGATAAGATGAATGCAAGTTTAAAGCTTTAAGGCCAGGAGGCCTTAAACATTTTGGTAAACATTTCTATGTTTACCGAAATACCATAAACACTAGTCCTGCAGTAAAGGTGGGCTGGTTTCAAAATTACCTGGGTTGAATTTCGACTGAATACATAGAAATAATGTTAAAAGTAGCCTACTTTATACACTCTAAATTTATTTTTCTGGAATAGGTTATTAAGAATTATATGTAATTAAAAATGTGTAAACTGATATGTTAAAAAATTAAGTTTTTAATTTACACACAAACACACAAGTTTCTGTTTCCAGATGCAATAGGTTCTTACTAGATTAGTGGATTTTAATTCCAGAAATTGTCACATAAACTCGCTCTCTCTCTCTCTGTGTGTGTGTGTGTGTGTGTGTGTGTGTGTGTGTGTGTGTGTGTATGCGTGGTACACTTATGGATAGTGTTGTATAGTTTATAGGTATATAATTTATTTAAATAGTTCTACATAATAAACATCTATATAGTTTCTAAACTTTGCAAAGTTTTTTTTCTTTTAGGTAATTCCAATTCTAGGCTTTTAGATAATTTACTGTCAGTCTGCATAATAAAGTATATGTCACTTTCTCCTGTGGAAATTTATATTGTTTCTTTAAATATTTAATGATTATCTCTTAAGCTTATCAATAAAGCAATCCAATAATTGAAAAAAAAGTGTTCAGTTCTTTACCGTTGACCTGTGTATATGCCATATCAAGCTATTTAGGGACTAGAGTTTAGTATTTTAGTATCTGATAAAAATAAAGACCAGATGCAGTATTTAGGAGTTCTCTGAATTTTTTGTTATTTTTCTATGAAGGCTTTGTAGTCTTTTAAAAATAGTAATTGTATTTGGATTATTTTAAATTGATAAATTACTATAATGAGAATCACTATTTTTATGTTGTAGACTCTTCCTAATGAAGAACATTTTTTATCTTTTGGAATGTTATTATTGTATCCTATATTTTTACATAAAACTGGACAACTTTATGTTAAATTAATTAACAAGCATTCTAAAACTTTGTTTTTCCTAATATTCAACATATTTTTCTACATTTTACATGCTGATTGAGTCTTGTTTGATTTCTGTTAATGTATACTAGGCACTCTATTATTAAATGTTTTCTGCAGTATCTTTTATCTTTATGTTGCTTCCAATGTGGTATTTATTTATGGATTAGCTTTTTAAAAAATGTTATTAAAAGTGTTGGTTACATTGTCTAATTATGCTCTTGTTTTGCCATACCATACATGATTTCTTGTGTTTTACTTTGACCATTGTTTCATGAAGGTGATTTTTGTTATTAAAGTCCTTTTAATTTTTTTTCCTTAATTTTTATACATTATTTTAAAAATAGGCTGGGTGTGGTGGCTCACGCTGATAATGCCAGTACTTTGGGAGGTCAAGGCAGGTGCATCACTAGGTCAGGAGTTCAAGACCAGCCCGACCAACACAGTGAAACCCCCGTCTCCACCAAAAATATAAAAATTAGCTGGGCATGGTGGCAGGTGCCTGTATTCCCAACTATTAGGGAGGATGAGGCAGGAGAATCACTTGAACCCAGGATATGGAGGTTGCAGTAGGCAACGACCATGCCACTGAACTCCAGCCTGAGTGACAGAGCTAGACTCTGTCTCAATAATGATAATAATAATTATTATTATTTTAGCTATCTCTTTGGCAATTTTACTTGTAGTAATTTTATGTTAATTCCATTGTGGTTTTAAAAATTTAATCAAATTGGATTTTTCTGCCAGTATTTCTAACAGATTCATTTTGGAAGGGGCTAAGTCATTTCCAAGATAATAAAATTTATTTTTATGAGAGGGTTGTATGAGTGAGTTCTTTTATCTGTTAATTTTCTCAGGCAACAGAATGTTTTGCTTCCAGTTCAGTCACTGCCCCTTCCCATTCACTGCCCCATCCTCCTTGACAAAATGCAGCTCTCCTAAATATTGCTTGTCTATATGATTGATAACCAAGTCCTGGAAAGGTCCCCTGCCATCCCAGGGACATACTTTCAGTGCATGTAAACAAAATTGTATTGGTTTGCAACTTTGCTTGTACCCTCGTCTTTAAGAAATGTAAGCTGCTGCTCAGTTTAGCCTTGGGCCAGCTTAATGCACCTTCTTGCCTACCTATTTGACTATCACTGCATTTGGAATTTCTTCCTATCAGCTTGTGATATAAGGTTTCAGATTTTTCTATAAGGCTTATCAAAAATGGAATTTACATTTTTATTTCTCATTCCTTCTCGATTTTGCAGTAAATCTCAAAAAGAGATAAGAAAAAATACAAACAAGTTCACTCTGATAAAACCAGGAGTTTAAAAATATACTTTTATTATTTTACAAATAGCCACATGGGATATTACTAAAATTATATTTTTTAAGTATTTTACCTAATACTTTCTTCTTCAAATTCGAACGATAACAGATACATCATTATATTTGGCATTATGGGAAAGATTAGTAAAAGTCAGAGGAACAAAAGGAAAACCAGAAATAATTTCACACAGATTTATTATGTTTATATGCCTCATCAATTTAAAAATGGTAATTTTAACACATTCATTAATTTGTGAAAAATAAACTACATTAGATAGTCCATATTTACTAAAAATTATGTTTCAGTTTACTGGTCAAAATTATAGAAGATGGTGCTGTATTATATATATCTTAATGTACAAAATAACTCAAACATAAAAGAATATTCATCTTTTATTCTTTTCATAGTAATCTAATAATTTACTCTTTTATTAGTTTTAGAAAAATTAAAATTGACATTTTAAATAAAATGTCAGTGTACTGGTGTTCCTATAAATTTGACGAATATAGTAGTCCAATTATATATTTTCCAAAATATAATTAATTATTTTGAAGTTAAGTATTCCAAAAATATAAAGACATAGTTTTAAAAAAGACATGTGGGCTTGGCACAGTGGCTTTCGCCTATAATCTCAGTACTTTGGAAGACCAAGGCAAGTGGCCTTGGCCTTCCAGCCTGGCTATCATGGTGAAAGCCTGTCTCCACTAAAAATATAAAAACTAGCCAGGTGTGGTGGCATGCCCCTGTAATCCAAGCTACTCAGGAAGCTGAGGCAGGGAATCGCTTAAACCTGGAAGGCCAAGGTAGCAGTGAGCTGAGTTCCCCACTGCACTTCAGCCTGGGAGACAAATAGATTCTGTCTCAAATAATAAATAAATAAATAGAAATGAAACAGACATGTAAATCTTTAGCATGATACCATTGGTAAAAAACTCACATTTTATTTCCATATGGTCTTGGATTTTTTTTGTTTTTGCTTTTCATTTAGTATTGTTTCACTGCAAGTGTTTGACAATATTGTTTTATAGCTACTAGTAAGATGTACATGTACAACTCATGTAAGGGATTACTATTACTTATTACAATAAATCTTACAGGAAATACTGAAGAGTGATAAATATGAAAGACACTCATCATTAAAAGTCACAGTATTTCTGCATTTTGCAAAATACTTATTAGACATTAAAGAGAATTCTATGTGAAGAACCTCATAAGGATTACATTTTCAAAGTATGTATCTTCTGCAACCATATAAAATAAAGTAGTATATAGAAAGAAAATTGAAAAAAACATATTTAGGACTGGGGACAGAAGATGGCCAAATAGGAACAGCTCTGGAGTGCAGTTCACAGAAAGAACAATGCAGAGGGTGAGTGATCATTGCATATTCAAATGAGTTTTCACTGCCCACAGACTAGGAGACTCCCAGCTAAAAATCACCATGAGTTTTCAGCACAGCTGTTTCAGCTAGTGCCAAGGGTTGGCACACAGAAACTCACACAAATCTGGGCAGCCATTTCAACTGGTGCCTGGAATTACTGGGAGACCAAGCTGCCCATTCAACAGAAAGGGAGGGGGTTGAGACAGGAAGCCAGGCGATCTTGCTCTGTGGGTACCACCCAGACAAAACAAGCAATCTGAAATGCTCTGGATTGAGAGCTTCCCAACAAGCACAGCTGAACCCAGGACAGTACACCTCAGTGGGGAGAAGGGCCTCTGCCACTACCGAGGCAGTCTGCCGGTACAGAGGCAGTTCACACAGCAGGTGGGCAGAGCCTGTGGCAGCTCAGCAACACCTCTGCTGGCAGACTGTGACTGGGCTATCTCCTTGCAAGGCAGGGCATCTATGAAAAAAGGCAGCAGCATGACAGGAACTTATAAATAAAGCCAACCTTCCTAGGACAGAGCATTTGGGAAAAATGGCGGTTATGAGTTCCACCTCAGCAGACGTAAAGGTACCTGCCCAGCAGCTCTGCATGGAACAATGGAGTTCCCAGCACAGCACTTGAGCTCCTATAAGGGACAGACTATATCCTCAAGCAACACCCCGACCCCTGTATACCAAAGGAGATACCTCATAAAGGAAAGCTCAGGCTGACATCTGGTGGGTACCCTTCTCAGACAAAGATAAGAAAAGAAGAAACCGGCAGCAACCCTTATGTTTCTTCAGCCCTTGTGGGTGATACCCAGGCAAGCAGAATCTAGAGTGGACCTCCAGCAGTCCTGCAGCAGAGGGGTCTGTTAGAAGGAAAACTAATAAACAGAAATAGGTTCAACATCAACAAAAAAAAGACATCCATTCAGAGACCCCATATGAAAGTCACCAACTATAAAGACCACAGGTAGATAAAGCCACGAAGATGGAAACAAACCAGTGCATAAAGGATGAAATTACCAAAACCCAGAATGCCTCTCCTCCTCCAAGGGATCACAATTCCTCACCAGCTAGGGATCAAAGTTAGATGGAGAATCAATCTGATGAACTGATAGAAACAGGCTTCAGAAGGTGGGTAATGACAACCTTCTCAGAGCTGAAAGAACATATACTAAACCAATGCAAAGAAACTAAGAACCTTGAAAATAGGTTAGACTAAATGCTAACTAGAATAAACAGCTTAGAGAAGAATATAAATGCCTTAATGGAGCTGAGAAACACAGCATGAGAACTTCACGAAGCATACACAAGTTTCAATAGCTGAATTGAACAAGCAGAAGAAAGGATATCAGAGATTGAAGATCAATTCAATTAAACAAAATAAGAAGGCAAGAACAGAGAAAAATAGAGTGAAAAGAAATGAACAAAACCTCCAACAAATATGGGATTATGTAAAAAGACCTAATCTATGTTTGATTGCTGTACATGAATGTGACAGAGAGAATGAATCCAAGCTGAATAACACTCTTCAGGATATTATCCAGGAGAACTTGCCCAACCTAGCAAGCCAGGCCACCATTCAAGTCCAAGAAATACAGAGAACACCACAAAGATACTCCTCAAGAAGAGCAGCCTCAAGGCACATAATGGTCAGATTCACCAGGGTTGAAATGAAGGAAAAAATGCTAAGGGCAGCCAGAGAGAAAGGTTGGGTCACCCACAAAGGGAAGCCCATCAGACTCACAGTAGATCTCTCAGCAGAAACCCTATGAGCCAGAAGAGAGTGGGGGCCAATATTCAACACACCTAAAGAAAATAACTTTTAACCTAGAATTTTACATCCAGCCAAACCAACCTTCATAAGTGAAGGAGAAATAAAATCCTTTAAAGACAAGCAATTGCTGAGAGATTTCATCACCACCAGGCCTGCCTTACAAGAGCTCCTGAAAGAAGCACTAAACAAGGAAAGGAACAACTAGTACCAGCCACTCCAAAAACGTACCAAATGATAAAGACCACTGACACAATGAAGAAAATGCAGTAATTAATGGAAATTCCAGCTAGCATCAAAATGTCAGGATGAAATTCACATATAACAATATTAATCTTAAATGTAAAGGGGCTAAATGCTCCAATCAAAAAACACAGACTGGCAAATTGGATAGAAAGTCAAAACACATCAGTGAGCTGTATTCAGGAAACCCATCTCATGTGCAAGGACACACATAGGCACAAAATAAAGGGATGGAGGAAGATTTGTCAAGCAAATGGAGAGTTAAAAAAAGCAGGAGTGGCAATCCTATTCTCTCCCAAAATGGACTTTAAACCAACGAAGATGAAAAGAGACAAAGAAGGGCATTACATAATGGTAAAAGGATCAGTGCATCAAGAAGAGCTAACGATCCCAAATATATGCACACCCAATACAGGAGACCCTAGGTACATAAAGCAAGTTCTTAACAACCTATAAAGAGACTTAGACTCCCACACAATAATAGTGGGAGACTTTAACACTCCACTTTCAATATTAGACAGATCAATGAGGCAGAAAATTAACAAGGATATCCGCTACTTGAACTCAGATCTGGAGTAAGTGGACCTAATAGACATCTACAGAAATCTCCACCCAAATCCATAGAATATACATTCTTCTCAGCACCACATTGCACCTACTCTAAAATTGAACATATAATTGGAAGTAAATCACTCCTCAGCAAATGCAAAAGAAAGGAAATCATAACAGTCTCTCAGACCACAGGGCAATTAAATTAGAACTCAGAATTAAGAAACTAACTCACAACCACACAGCTTCATGGAAACTGAATAATTGGCTCCTGAATGTTGACTGGATAAATAATGAAATGAAGGCAGAAATAAAGATGTTCTTTGAAACAAATGAGAATGAAGACACAATATACCAGAATCTCTGGGACACATTTAAAGTAGTCTCTAGAGGAAAATTTGTAGCAACAAATGCCCACATGAGAAGCAAGGAAAGATCTAAAATTGACACCCTATCATAAAAATTGAAAAAGCTAGAGGAGCAAGATCAAAAAAACTCAAAAGCTAGCAGAAGACAAGAAATAACTAAGATCAGAGCAGAACTGGAGATAGAGACACAAAAAACACTTCAAAAAATCAAAAACTCCAGGAGCTGGTTTGTTGAAAACAACAACAAAATAGACCACTAGCCAGATTAATAAAATAGAAAACAGAAAAATCAAATAGATGCAATAAAAAATGATAAAGGGGATATCACCACTGATTCCACAGAAATACAATCTACCATGAGGGATTACTGCAAAAAACTCTATTCACATAAACCAGTAAACCTGGAAGAAATGGATAAATTCCTGGACACTTGCACCCTCCCAAGCCTAAACCAGGAAGAAGTTGAAACTTTGAACAGACCAATAACAAGGGCTGAAGTTGAGGCAACAATTAATAGCCTACCCACCAAAAAAAGCCCAGGTTCACAGCTGAATTCTACCAGATGTACAAAGAGGAGCTGGTACCACTCCTTCTGAAACTATTTCAAACAATCCAAAAAGAGGGAATTCTTCTCAAATCATTTTATGAAACCAACATCATCCTGATACCAAAACCTGGCAGAGACTCGACAACAAGAGAAAACTTCACGCCAATATCTATGATGAACATAGATGCAAAAAATCTTCAAAAAAAAAAAAATACTGGCAAACCGATTGCAACAGCACATCAAAAAGCTTATCCGTCACGATCAAGTAGGCTTTATCCAGAGGATGCAAGGCTGTTTCAACATATGCAAGTCTATAAACATAATCCACCACATAAACAGAACCAAAGAAAAAAACCACGTGATTATCTCCATAGATGCAGAGAAGGCCTTTGACAAAATTCAGCAGCGCTTTATGCTAAAAACTCTCAATAAACTAGATATCAAAAAAATAATAAAATAATAAAAGCTATTTATGACAAACCTACACCCAATATCATATTAAATGAACAAAATGAGCAAAAACTGGAAGTATTCTCTTTGAAATCTGGCACTAGACAAGGATGCCCTCTTGCAGCACTCCTATTCAATATAGTATCAGAAGTTGTAGCCAGAGCAGTTAGGCAAGAAAAAAAAAAAAGAGTATTCAATTATGAAAGGAGGATGTCAAATTGTCTCTATTTGCAGACTACATGATTGTATATTTAAAGACCCTATCCTCTCAGCCCAAAATCTACTTAAACTGATAAGCAACTTCAGCAATGTCTCAGGATACAAAATCAATGTGCAGAAATCACAAGCATTTCTATATACCAATTACAGACTTAAAGAGAGCCAAATCAAGAATGAACTGCCATTCACAATTGCTACAAAGAGAAGAAAATACCTAGGAATACAACTAACAAAGAATGTAAATGACCTCTTCAAGGAGAACTACAAACCACTGTTCAAGGAAATAAGAGAGGACACAAACAGATGGAGAAACATTTCATGCTCATGGTTGGGAAGATTCAATATTGTGAAAATGGCCATACTGCCCAAAGTAATTTATAGATTCAAGCTATCCCCATCAAGCTACTGATGACCTTCTTCATAGAAGTGGAAAAAATCTACCTTAAACTTCATATGGAACCAAAAGAGAGCCCACATAGCCAAAAAAATCCTAAGCAAAAAGAACAAAGCCAGAGGCATCACACTACCTCACTTCAAACTATCCTACAAGGCTACAGTAATCAAAACAGCATGGTACTGGTACCAAAACAGAGATATAGACCAATGGAACAGAACAGAGGCCTTGGAGGCAACACCACATATCTACAACCATCTGATCTTTGACAAGCCTCACAAAAACAAGCAATGGAGAAAGGATTCCCTGTTTGATAAATGGTGTTGGGAAAACTAGCTAGCCATTTACAGAAAGTGGAAACTGGACCCATTACTGACACCTAACACTGAAATTAACTCCAGATGGATTAAAGACTTAAACATAAGACCTAACATCATAAAAACCCTAGAAGAAAACCTAGGTAACACCATTCAGGACACTGGCATAAGCAAGGACTTGATGACTGAAACACCAAAAGCATTGGCAACAAAAGCCAAAATAGACAAATGAGACCTAATTAAACTCCAGAGCTTCTGTACAGCAAAAGAAACAATCATTAGAGTCAACCAGCAACCAACAGAATGGGAAAAATTTTTTGCAATCTACCTGTCTGACAAAGGGCTAATATCCAGAATCTACAAAGAACTAAAACAGATTTACAAGAAAAAAAGAACAAACAAACCCATTCAAAAGTAGGTGAAGGATAGAACAGACACTTTTGAAAAGAAGACAAATATGAGGCCAAGAAACATGTGAAAAAATGTTCATCATCACTGCTTTTTAGAGAAATGCAAATCAAAACCACATCGAGATACCATCTCACACCAGTTAGAATGGTGTTCATTGAAAAATCTGGAGACAACAGATTCTGGAGAGGATGTGGAGATATAGGAAGGCTTTTACACTATTGGTAGAAATGTAAACTAGTTCAGCCATTGTGGAATACAGTGTAGCACTTCCTCAAGGACCTAGAAATAGAAATTTCATTTGACCCAGCACACCCATTACTGCGTATATATCCAAAGGATTATAAATCTTTCTATTGTAAGGACACATGTGCATGAATGTTCATTGTGGCACTGTTTACAATAGCAAAGACTTAGAACCAACCCAAATGCCCATTGATGATAGACTGGACAGGAAAAATGTGGCACATATACACCATGGAATATTATGCAGCCATAAAAAATGATGAGTTCATGTCCTTTGTAGGGATGTGGGTGTATCTGCAAACCAACATTCTCAGCAAACTGACACAAAAAAAGAAAATCAAATACCACAGGTTCTCATTCATAGGTGGGTGTTGAACAATGAGAACACATGGACACAGGGAGGGGAGCATCACACATTGGGGTCTGTTGGGGGGGCAAAGGGAGGGACAGCAGGTGTGTGGAGAGATTTGGGAGGGATAACATGGAGAGAATTGCCAGAGGTAGGGGACATGGAGATGGAGGCAGCAAACCACATTGTAATATGTGTATCTATGCAACAATCCTGCAAGATCTGCACATGCACCGTAGAACATAAAGTATAAAAAAATTTTTTAACATACTTCTCTAGCATAAATTTTGTTATGAATTATATTGATATTTTTAGCATCCTACTTATAGGGATGTTCCACCTATCAATACTTTCCTCTTAAATTAAAAACATTGAAATACAAGGGTACATTATTTTGACTAGAGTTCTTATAATATATTGAGCATGTACTAACTTAGAAAATTGGAAAAATACTTGAACTTTAGAATTTAGTCAGCAAATATAGTTTAATGAATTTTCATGATAAATGTTTAATATATTTTGTAATGTATGAAATTGAAAACCTTTATTTAGAAAAATATATTTTCACAACACTGTACCTTATCTTTTGTTTATATTCAAGATGACATATACATTATTTAGAAAAATATATTTTCACAACACTGTACCTTATCTTTTGTTTATATTCAAGATGACATATATATATTCAAGACATATATCTGTCATCTAAAATATATGAGGCCCCATGACACTAGGGAGAATTTGATGACAAAACAAATATCTTATATTTTGGTAAACAATAAAATATGGTGTTAATAATGACTACTTTTAATGTTCTTTTCAAATGAGATATCATTCACCTGCAGTGAACTGCACTTATCTTAAATACACATCTTAATGCATTTCTACCTGTATTTACACCCATGATATTATTTTCCAAATTAGGATGTAGAGTTTCTTCAGCATCAGAGAGAGAACCCTCCTACTTACTCTGTAACAATCAGTGTCATACACATATAACTTCTATTTTGTTCTCTGTCAATCAAAAATTAATTTTCCCTGAGTGTAAACTTGCAGCCACTCTTGCCAATACACTTGATGAAAGTATAGTGAAGGTATATGAGGGTCCTATGTCTTAATTACCATCCATTACAAAACAAGTCCCACATTGCTATCTCTTGCATCATCACAGCCCACTCTGGGAACTGGTGTTACCTCAGTCTCTTCAGCTTTTGTTGAATGAAACAGGAGGTTGAACATTTAGAAGTCTCCATGACAAACCCTTCAGATACATTTTTTAAAACATTTTTTATTGCATTATAGGTTTTGGGGTACATGTGCAGAACGTGCAAGATAGTTGCATAGGTACACACATCAGTGTGTTTTGCTGCCTTCCTCTCCTTCACCCACACTTGGCATTTATTCCCAGGCTATCCCTCCCCAGCCCCCCCAATGTCCCTCCCCCATTCCCCCCAATAGACCCCAGTGTGTAGTAGACCCCCTCCGTGTGTCCATGTGTTCTCATTTTTCTCACCCGCCTATGAGTGAAAATATGCGGTATTTCTTTTTCTGTTCTTGTGTCAGTTTGCTGAGAATGATGTTTTCCAGATACTTTCAAGAAATTTCTTTTGCTGTTATCTTCTGATACTTCCTCTTCATGTTCTTTTTCTAGTTTGAGCTTATACACTAAATAGAATATAACTTTTTTGTGATTTTATTACTGTCTTTAGAAGGAGATGTAATAAGTATTTGTGGCTAGTCTGTCATGTTTACTGGAAAATTGACATTATTGTTAAACATTATCAATCATGTATATTGAGGTATAATGAACATACAGTAAAATGTAACCTTATTACAATATTCTGAATTTTTACACTCTCATGCTGCTGTGAAACAGCAGTCAATGTATAGAACATTCTTAACCTCAAGTTATATTTTGCACCAACTTAAACATACCCCAACTCCCATTCCTTGGCAACCTCTCATTAATTTATAAATTTACTTTATTTAAAATGTCATATAAAAGTAATCACAGTCCTATGATTTGCCCATTTTAAATGAGAACATTTGGAATGTTTCCAACACAAAGAAATAATAAATGTCTGAGATTTATTTAATTCTTGTTGCTATTCCTCTGAGAGTAATGTGTCCATATTCTGCTATTAGTTTTATGATTTTCTCTTTATTTTGAGGTTTTCATAAACTTGCATATGATGCATGTAGGTGTTTTCTATTATTTTTTATTGTTTGTTTATTGCTATTTGTCCTTCTTGGGAATCTGTATATTTTGCACATATAGTTAATGTTGATGCTCACTGGTATTTCTGAACAATTGTTGGCCATTCCATTTTTAAAATTTTTATTTTAGAAACTTTTATTTGTATTTTTTTAATTTGAGGGTAACATTGTATGTTTTTATCATATACAACATGATATTTTAAAGTATATATACATTGTGGATGATTAAATCTAGTTAATTAACAAATCAATTACTTTATACAATAATAATATTTGTGATAACATTCAACATCTACTGTCTTTATATTTTTCAAGAATACAATACATCATTAACCGTAGTCACCTTGCCATAAAATAGCTTTTTTTCAGATTTCCTGGTATGTTTGTGTGACAGTTCTTGGAGCAAAAGTTCACAATGTGAGTCTCCACACACTGTTCTGTCCATCCAAGTGAGAGGTACAAGTTAGTCTTGCCTCCTATCTACCATTTTTCCTGCAACTGCCAAGCATTTTTTTCTAAATGACATGCCAGGAAGAGTGATGTTACAAAAATGGCAGAGTAGAAGCAATCTGGTTTTATTCTCCTCCATAGAAAATGAAAAACAAATTCTCAGCACCAATACTATCATCAGCAATATCCCAGAACTCTAATCTGAAGGTGTAACAATTTCTGGGGCCAGAGAAAAATGATAAAACTCTGAGGAAACAGTAAGAAAATTAGACTTCTATATTCATGACGCCCCTCTCACAATCCAACCTTTCCCATGAATGTGAAATTTCTCCTGGACTCAGTTTCTACACTGCAAAGAAAGAGTGGGGCAATATTTTCAAAGTGCTGAAAGAAACTGCCATCCAAAAATATAGTATTCAGCAAAGCTATCCTACAACTATGAAGAAGAGATAGTCTCTCTCAGATTAACAAAATTTGAGAGAATTTATCACAAGACCCATCTTACAAGATATATCAAAAATAGTTTTTCAATCTGAAAGAAACAGACATTAGCATCAAAAGGGAAATATTTGAAAGTATAAAACTCAATGGTAAAAGTAGATACATGGACAAACTTAGAATACACTAGTATTGCAATAGTGATATGTAATTCATTTGTAACTATTGCAGGAAGACTAAAAGATAAATCTATGAAAATCAGTAATAGCTATGGCAACCTGTAAAGAAGAATGAAACTAGACTCGTATTGCTCATTGTATACAAATATCAAATAAAATGAATTAACAAATTAAATGTAAGATTTAAATATTTTGAAACTACCAGAAGAAAACACTAGATAAACACTTCAGGACATTGGATCATGAAAATATTCGGGTAAGGACTCAACCACAGGCAACAAAGGCAAAAATTAACAAATGGGATTACATCTATCTAAAACTTCCACACAGCAAAGGAAATAATCAAAAGAGTAAAGAGACAACATACAGAAAGGGAGAAAATATTTGTAAAGTATTCATCTGATAAGGCATTAATGACCAGAACATATATGAAATTCAAACAATTCAATAGCAGAAAAGCTAACAAATAATATTTTTAAAAGTTAGCCAAGGATATGAATAGATATTTCTAAAAAAAAAAGAAAGACATACAAATTGCTAACAGGTATATTTTTAAATGTTCGACATTATGAAAATGCAAATCAAAATGACAATGAGGTATTATCTTTTCTCATTTAGAATGACTATTATTAAACACACACACACATACACAAAAAAAACACAGATGCTGGCTAGAATGAGGAGAATAGGGAGCTCTTATGTAGTCTTAGTGGGAATGTAAATTAGCATAACCACTATGGAAAATAGCATAGCTATTTCTCAAAAAGTTAGACATATAAATAATGAGAAGTAGTGCTAGAAGAAAAGTTGTGACCAATTCATTTAGGATCTTTGTTTCACAGAGAAATTACATGACTTTGCTATATATCAAAACTGTTTGGAACAGTCGAGGTTTTTTCTATACATAGAAAATGCTGCTTTGCATCACATGGTCCTACTAACTTGATTTCAGCTGATCAAAACACAAATTAACAGGAAGCTACTTATTGGCAGGTCTCTTGACTTTGATATGGCTTGGCCTGAGGGATCTGTTTACTCTAAGTTGTAAATCTTTCTCTTTGACATTTCTAATGTTAATATTCAGATAGAGAAGAAAAGCACTGTGGGTGAAGCATGGATGATATAGAGAAGATTGTGAGCAGAACCGACGAGATGCAAAAGAATTTAAGAAACATAATCTATATGGTCGAAGAAAAAGGAAATCAAATCAGAAGAAAGTGATTGGAAAACCAGGAACAAGTGAGAGATAAAATGAGAAGGTATGGTATAAACCCCAGAGTGGAGGAAAACAGATACTTTTTCTGATGTGATAATTATGTGTTACTTTTGAGTCAACATAACTACAACTGGTGTATCAGAGCTACTACTATTGATATTCTGGACTCCATTAAATTTCCATCTGGGCTGGCAGCATAACCCCTGAGATTATTTTGGAGTTTCTTTTCCTATTAAAGCAAATTTTATTGTGAGTGCCATCAAATCCATCCAGAAAACTTTTTTTTCTGCATCACATGATAGAGAATGGAAAGCCAAATACCATACTAACTTTTCCAGTCTCACAGCCAGTGAGAACAACAGAGCTTTGTTTTAATCTCTGAATTATAAGTAGAAATATGCTGCAAGGGCTTCTGGATATGTTTTTTTTATAGTACAGATGAATATAGAAAAATGCATCTGGTAAATTTTCCTACCTACTTTATGCCATTGAGACATAAGTTTTGGCACTACAGTGGCCATCTTGGTCTCAGAGAACTGTAAGCCAATATGCTACGAATTGTAGAGCTGAAATGCAGATGAAAGCTGACTCTTTAATATTGCTGAGCTACTGAAACAATCCAGAAATTTCTGCACTTTCACTTTTTTATAAAACTTATAGTGTTGTAAAAATATTATTCAAATCCAAATTCTAAATTCAATAACATGTACCTCTAAAAAGAGTTTGAAATATAAACATTTTCAGATAAATATAAGCTAAGACATTGTGTTACCAGTAAATTGTACTCCAAAAAAAAAAGCTAATTTTTTTTTTTTTTTCAGAATGAAGGGAAGTGATAATGGATAGATTCAAATCCAAAGAGAGGTTGAGAGCACTGGATATGGTAAATAATTGGATACATATAAATCTGTGTGTAATTCACAGCAATATTTCTTTAAAAGGCAAGTTACTGTTTAAATAAAGAATAATAACATGGTAAGCCAGAGTTTATGAAATAAAAACAAAAGTTATAGCTAAAATAAAAAGAATAGGGGTTAGGTAAATGAAATTATATAACTTTATAACATTTAAATGGGAAATATGAAATGTAAAGTAATAAAATATTTCATTTAAATAAACTTTGATAATTCATGAATGCAAATCTAAGATCTAAAACTACCAATCAATGTGATTAACTTTCTCAAAATTATCTCTAGTTGTATAGACTGGAAACAAAAAATTATATTTTAAAAGGTATTAAAATATTTAAGCTACTGAAGAAAAAACATTTTACAATGTGTCTAAAACCTGTAATTTGAAAATGCAAAATATTTATGAGAGGAATTTAGGAACCCTAAATAAATTAGGATGTGTACTACATTCATGAATAGAAAATAATTATTATTAATGTAGTAAATTTCCCCCAATTGATCTATAGATTAATTAAAACATCAAAGAAGCTTTTTTTTGTACACACTGACACACTAATTATATTATTTATATGGAAACCAAATAACCTAGAAAGTCCAAACAGTATTTAAAAAGAAAATTTAATTGAATAATTCACACGATCATCTTTGAAGACTACTATAAATGTATAGTAATCAGGAGACTGCAGCATGTCATAAGTATGGACACACAAGTAAATGACACAGAATACTTTAGGACTAGATTGGTATACATATGGAAACTAATTTTTCAAGATAGGTGCCAAGATAATTCAATGGAGAAAGAATAGTTTTTCCACCAAATGTTCCTGAAATGAGACATCTGTATGTAAAATGTGAACACTAACTACCTATGTAATATTATAATTCAAAATTCAAAATGAATATTATCCAAAAATATAAAAGTTAAAACCATAAAAAATAACGAAGAACAGAGTAAACATCTAACGAACTTGAAGTAGGCAAAGATTTATTGGAGAGAACATGAAAAGCACTAACAACAGATGAATTCTTAAGTTGGACTTAGTGATGAAGTATTTTCTTTGGAAAAGTGGTTCACGGTGTAGGATAAGTCTGTTTAAAACATAAATCTGTTAAAGACCTTCTATCTATGACACACACACACACACACACACACACACACACACACACACACACACACATATATATATATATTTTAACAAACACATCATAAAGAGACAAACTTTTTCCTAAGTGGACAAATGTCTCCAATAGACACTTCACAAAATAAGATATATAGATTGCCAGCAAGGTCAAGGAAAGGTGTTCAACACAAAACAAGAGCTTAACACTAAGACTACAATGAGAAACCATTTCATACTCACTAGAATTGCAACAAATTAAAAATACTCACACAAGGTATTGGCTGGAATATATACGATTTAAACTGTCCTACATAATTAAAGAATGACTTTGAGATATTTTTTGGTATTAATCTAAGATAAATAAAAACATGTCCACCAATAAAACATACAAATGTTATACATGTTCACCAATTATATATACAAATAGTTTTATTTGTAATAGTATCCAACTAAAACAACTCAAATGTATATAAACATATTAATAGAAAAAAAACTACCACATCAGAAAAAAGGAACACATTTCTGCTACATGCTACAACATGCATGCCTTTCAAACATGATTAGCAAAAGAAGCTAGAGACAAAAAGTACATACTGTATAATCTCTTCTATATGAAATCCTGGGAGATATAAAAATAAATTACTATGATAGAAATCAGGTTAGTTGTTGCTTGGGGTCAGGGTATGGGTGAGAATTTATTAAAAGGGGACCACGAAGGAACTTTGTGGAATGACAGATTTCTTTACTATCTTGATCATGGTAATAGTTTAAAGGTGTTTACCGTTGTCATAACATTAAACTACACAACTAAAATGTGGGCATATTAATTATGCAAATTATTCCTCAAAGAATTTATCTAAAATATTATAATCAGAAATATAATTAGTCAATGATGTTTACATGTAGTGATGGTTAGGAAGTAGGGGTTAGACAGATTGAAGGCTGGTAGATCGATTAAGAGAGCACTGTTGGCTGAGGCAGGTGGATCACAAAGTCAAGAGATCGAGACCATCCTGGTCAACATGGTGAAACCTCATCTCTACTAAAAATACAAAAATTAGCTGGGCATGGTGGCGTGCACCTGTAATCCCAGCTACTCAGGGGCTGAGGCAGGAGAATTGCTTGAACCCAGGAGGCGGAGGTTGCGGTGAGCCGAGATTGCGCCATCACACTCCAGCCTGGGTAACAAGAGCGAAACTCCGTCACAGAAAAAAAAAAAAAAGCACTGTTGTAGTTATATAAGAGGTATAGAAAAACTGTCAAGGAAAGCGTAAATAAAACGCTTCTAACACTTTGGGAGGCTGAGGTGGGCATATCATCTGAGGTCAGAAGTTTGAGATCAGCCTGGCTGACATGATCAAACCCAGTCTTTACTAAAAGTAAAAAACTTAGCTGGGCATGGTGACATGCCTGTAATCCCAGTTACTTGAGAGTCTGGGGCAGGAAAATCACTTGAACCCAGGAAATGGAGGTTTCAGTGAGCTCAGATCCTGTCTCCATCTCAAAACAAAACAAAAACAAAAATAATAACAATAACCACTAAAACTCAAAAAGGGAAATACAATAAAATAATTGAGAAATTTAGTGTTTTGCTTTTGTTGGACTTCTGAACTTGTAGAGGCAACTCTGAAATATGCAGCCACTGTATTTTCTTGTTTGAAGTTATTATAATAGTAGTATACTTTATGCTATAGAATGTTTGTGTCTCCCGCAAATTAAAGACTGAAGCTTATCCCCAGTATGATAGCATTTGAAAGTGGAGCCTTTAGGAGGTAATTAGATCATGAAAATAGAGCCCTTATGAATGAGATCAGTTCTTATAAGACAAGAGAGACTATCTGTGTGTGTGTACCATGTGAGGACACAGCAAGAAAATGTCTCTAAACGAGTAAGAAAGCCCTCCCAAGACACTGGATCTGCTATTCCTTTGATCTTGGACTTCTTAGTCTCTTAACTGTGAAAATAAATATTTGTTGTTTAAATCACCCAATCTATTGTGCTCTGTTATAATAGTCTGAATTAAGACACCTCACAGAAGACTTAACAGTATAATAGCCAGTTTGCTCCATGGCTACATTGAAGGAAATCTAGAATATGCTACTCGTATAGCTGTTTTCTTGTTATGAGTGGGTAGTAATATGTGCTAACACAAATGAAAATATTTCTGTATTCACTCAATATATCCAAATGCTCTGTGAAAAACTGTCACACTTGTATTGAAGTGTCACACTTGTATTGAGCCCTGTGGCTCACCTGTAAATGCTTGGGGAGATTTATCTGACAAATTTTGGCAAATGTAGCACAAGTGCATATAAATCCTTCATTTGGAAATTTTTCAGCAGTAACCTTTACAGCATTAATGAAATATCATGTTCATGCCCTATTGAAGGCACTTAGATGTCAACATATTAAATAGTGGATTTTAATTGTATCACGAAAAACTAGACTACATGTCTGGTTTTTCAGAATTAAAAGACGTTTTTCACATTGCAAAAATTTTATAAGGAAATACTCTGATTCTTTTCTTACTTTGCCTAATTGACATGCTCTTTCAGTAAAAAGAAAACTCTGTCACAGAAAAAAAAAAACAGCTGGAATTTTTCTGCAAGGTGAAATAGAAGTATTTTGACAAGATTGTCATGAATTAAGGTTAACTATGCAGTGAAGGCAGAAGTAGCCAACACAAAGGAGATGAATATTCTGAGAAAAGGAAAATTGTCTTAGAGAAATAAGAGGTTAAGGGTTAAATGCCATAGTATTCGAATGTTGGCAAAACAATACTCAGTAGTTTATGTTTAAGTTCAAGTTCTGAGGTGTAACCCTTTCCTTTTGCCAAGAGAAAATGATAATAATAAATAGGTTATGTGTGTGTGTGTGTGTGTGTGTGTGTGTGTGTGTGTGTGTGTGTGTGTGTATATATAAAGTGAGGAATTTAGAGAAAAGAGATACTTGAATTTTAAAAAGACGAGAGTAGATAATTGGACTTGGAACAGTCTATGCTCTGGCAGGACTTAGCAAAAATGCTATCTTTAGGGAAATGTTCATTTAATAAACATTGCTTTTTGTATTTTTAGTACTTTCTAAGTCAATAACATTTGCATTTTTAGACAGCAAGTCTTAGAAGATCACATTTATAAGTTATAATCACCAAGCTTTCAGAATCATGAGAATAAATACTGTACTCTAGAATCATGAGAATAAATACTGTACTCTAGAATCATGAGAATAGTCTACAAGAAGTTTCTAAATTTCAGATGAACAAAATTTATTATCACAAAGTATGTTTCTAATTTAATCTTTCCTTACATCTTTCATAAAAATGCATACTTACACAACTTAGTCATCACAGAATTTTAATTTGTGTACATCTACAAGTTTCCTTTTTGTATCTGCATTTTTTCCTAGAAAGCTGTGGGTTATATGTAATTATTCTGTTTAAATTATGACCAATCACAGGACCATCTCAGAATTCCTAGACTAGTTTTGACACCTCACATGAAGCATGTTATTATTATTATCTGCTACCCTATTATTGCATTTGTCATATCACAATACAATCACGGATTTGTCTATCCTGGGCTTTCGTATGTTCAATGAAGGCAGAAGGACATCTCCAAGCCAGTGTTTAGAACAGAAATGTGAGTACTCAGTATATACTATTAAATGAGTTTTTAAATTGAGCAAAGTAAAAACCAAAGGTCTTCAGTTGATAGCATTTTAAACAAATATACATAACACCCTTTAATTAACTCAACATCAGTACAATAATAAATGATATAACATATTTGAGCAATAAGTTAAACTGTCTTCTTTTTTAAAATTTATTATACTTTAAGTTCAGGGGTACATGTGCAGATCTTGAAGGTTCGTTACATAGGCATACACGTGCCATGGTGGTGCCATTTGTTCCATCCATCACCCTGTCATCTACATTAGGCATTTCTCCTAATGCTATCCCTCCCCAATCCTCCCACCCCCTGCTATTCCTCTGCTAGCCCCTACCCCCCAGGCAATGGTGTTTGATATTTCCCTCCCTGTGTCCGTGTGTTCTCATTGTTCAACACCCACTTATGTGTGAGAATATGTGGTGTTTGGTTTTCTGCTCTTTTGTCATTTTGCTGAGAATGATGATTTCTAAAGTCATCAAAGTCTCTACAAAGGACACAAACTCAAAGTTTTTATAGATTTGTAGTATTCCATGGTGTATATGTGCCACATTTTCTTTGTCCAGTCTATCATTGATGGGCATTTGGGTTGGTTCCAGGTCTTTGCTATTGTAAACAGTGCTGTGATAAACATACCTGTGCCTGTGTCTTTATAGTAGAAGGACTTATAATCCTTTGGGTATATACCCAGTAATGGGATTGCTGGGTCAAATGGAATTTCTATTTCTAGATGCTTGAGAAATCGCCACACTATCTTCCACAATAGTTGAATTAATTTACACTCCTACCAGCAGTGTAAAAGCCTTCCTATTTCTCCACATCCTCTCCAGCATCTGTTGTTTCCTGATTTTTTAATGATTGCCATTCTAACTGGTGTGAGGAGTTATCTCAATGTGTTTTTGATTTGCATTTTTCTAATGACCAGTGATGATGAGCATTTTTTTTTTTTTTTGAGATGGAGTTTCACTATTGTTACCCAGGCTGGAGTGCATGTTTGTTGGCTGCATAAATATCTTCTTTTGAAAAGTGTCTGTTCATATCCTTTGCCCACTTTTTGATGGGGTTGTTTTTTTCTTGTAACTTTGTTTAAGTTCTCCATAGATTCTGGATATTTGCCATTAGTCAAATGGGGAGATTACAAAAATTTTTTCCCATTCTGTTGATTTCCAGGTCACTCTATTGAGAGTTTCTTTTGCTGTGCAGAAACTCTTAAGTTTAATTAAGTTTAATTAGATCTTAAGTTTAATTAAAACTCTTAATTTTAGATAAATTAAGTTTAATTTGTCTATTTTGGCTTTTGCTGCCATTGCTTTTGGTGATTTAGTCATGAAGTCCTTGCCCATGCCTATGTCCTGAATAATATTGCCTAGGTTTCCTTCTAGAGTTTTTATGGTATTAGGTTTCATGTTTAAATCTTTAATCCAACTTGAGTTAACTTTTGTATAAGGTGTAAGGAAGGGATCCGGTTTCAGCTTTCTGCATGTGGCTAGCCAGTTTTCCCGACACCATTTATTAAAAAGGCAATCCTTTCCCAATTGCTTGTTTTTGTCAGGTTTGTCAAAAATCAGATGGTTGTAGTTGTGTAGCATTCTTTCCAAGGCCTCAGTTCTGTTCCATTGGTTTATATCTCTGGTTTATATCTACTGGTACCAGTACCATGCTGTATTGATTACAGTAGCCTTGTAATATAGTTTAAAGTAAGGTAGAATGATGCCTCCAGCTTTGTTTTATTTATTTATGTTTTTGCTTAGGATTGTCTTGGCTATGTGGGCTCTTTTTTGGTTCCATATGAAGTTTAAGGTGGTTTTTTCCAATTCTGAGAAGGAAGTCATTGGTAGCTTGATGGGGATAGCACTGAATCTATAAATTACTTTTGTAGTTTCTACTTTCCTACTGTGTACACATGGTCTGATATCAACAGTTTTCCTTCAGTCTCCTTAATAAAAAGGGCACTGTTATACTAGCTACATCACTGACTGTTATGTGGTTTAAACATAATCCAACCCACAAAATTGTTTTGTGAACAAGTAAAAATACAATAAGTTTTCCTGATAACACTCTAGTTATAGGCATTGTACTATCACTTGCTATGAAGCCAGAAAGTAAAACTGTTGTGATGAATTATATATTTTCACTCTTTTTTACTGCTTACAAAAAAATTCCTGAACTTTAAATAAGGTGAAAAGGGACATCACAGATTTAAAATAATATTCTAGAACTAAGCACTTTTTTCTCAATGTCCTCAGGGTAATTAGAGAACCTTGGATTTTTCCCTGGTTGATTCCCCCGTTTTAAGAAAATTTTAATCATTGACCAATTTGAAAATTCATTTTGTAAATGTGATTTATTTTCTGATGGCACTAAAATACATATTTCTGAAAGTGATCTCCAGTGTTCTGTTTATGTTTTCAGATATGGGGAAACTCAGACACAGAAAAGTAAAGATCTCTGATCTACCAAAGAGACTGAAACCTGGCTCTGCAACCAGCCTGCCTGAGTTGGTGTCTGGGTCAGCACTGAGTTTTTTTTCCATAAGGCAACTGACTGAAACCCTAGTTCTTACTTTCCTTGTTGTAAAACAGGGATATATATTAGTGAAGGCTAAACCATAGAATCATTGTAAGGATTAAATAAATAAATGTGAAACACTTAGAGAAAGTGGAAGAGAGACAATATTATGAATAATACAGAGACAAAAACTACTTTTTATGATTGATCTAAATTACAAATTGGTAAATAATAAATGTCTACTATTTTTGATTTTTAAATCTTATACCAGTTATTGTTAATTAATGTAAAAAAAAGATTATTTAACCAAATGCTGGTTTTATTAGATGGTAATTCCAATGAGTGATATGAGTATAAAATGTTAAATAATTAGATGATATACTAGTTATCTCTTTTGAATAAATACCTTTTCTTAGTAATATACAATTAAAACTAGCCATTCCATTTCTTGTACTTAATATTTTATTTTTTACGAAGATTTTATCACAGCAAATTAAATATTTAAAGAATATATTGTTAAGAACTGGCAAATCCTTCTCTATTAACAAGCAACAATATAGAGTACCATTTATTGTTCACTTGGCCATCTAATTTGGGCAATATGCCTGCTTCAAATTCCCAGGTACTCCCCTTAAATTTCATCAACTATTCAACAGAGCACAGATTTCTCTCCTTTTCCAGAAGCCATGTCTCTGTCACAAGCCCATTCTCATTGCCAAACACTGTCAAGAAATATGAAGGATCTGGAACTTTCCCTGTTTACAAGATGGTAAGTCAACTTGCCACAGTTTCACGCAAACTGACAAAAGACAGAAACTCTCAAATTAGAGATGTCTTTATTACTCACAGGGAAAACAGCATTCAAATTGCCAACATATTTATACAGTTTATATAAGCCCCGATTTCCCCAGGACCACATCAAGTGTCAGATGATAGCTGTGCATATGGTAGGTTGTTTTTTGGGGCCAAAGACTCAGTACATTTTTTTGTTTGTTTGTTTTGCAAGCAGCAAACAGTGTGGCAAACAGCAAACGGACCAGCTTCCTCCCCTTTTGAAGCAAATTTTATTACAGTCACTCTGTGGTCTCCATAACCTATTTAGTTGCCCATGTGACTAACTACAGGACTTCTCAGAATCAGGACAAACTTTGTAATGTGGTACATTCAGCAAATATAAGCACTGAAATTAAGGGATTTTTTTGTGGTAAATTTTCTTTTCCAATACACACCACAAAAATAATAAAACCAAACCAACAAAATTAGGACTAAATGGTAAATTTAGAGACTAAAGGTAAAAGAATCATCAACCATTGGAAATTAAATTACAAAGCCAAAATAAAAACCCATCATCACTTCTTTTTTATTTTTTATTTTTGTCCCTCTCTTATCCTCTTTAGATGTTGACAGAGTCTTAAATGTCTATAGTGATATCTGCTGGCAGGGAATAAATAGAGAGAGAGAGTAAAGAACATCCCAGTCTCTTTTTTATAATCTGTATATTCTGCTTGTTTCTTATACTAGTTATAAAGAAAGGTGTTACCTTTGGAAGAAGATTAAAATATCAATAGATAAATGAAATTACATTTTTAATTGCCAACATAAGCAGTACTTATGGCATAAAAGGATAATACTTTTCTTGCTTTTTAAGAGTGAAAAGTAAAGTAACAGGACTTACTTTGGGTAAGTATTAGTTTGGTATTAGTTTGGGTCTAGATCTGTTTTAATGTGGCTAAAAATATCCTAGTTACCACAAGTTATATTAGTTATGTATTCCCACTTTTACATTTTTGTTACTGTGTATGTTTAATGATCTCTAAATAGCTAAGATAAATTTAATATTCTTTATCCATAAATCTATCAGATATTAAGAGAATGATCAAAATCACATACATTTGAGCTATACAACCCAAATCAGTCATTTGTTAACTTGAACCCATAACCACCTACAATTTTAGTACATAATGGGTCATTAGATTTTACACAGTTTAATTATTTTGCAGGGTAAGATGAAGGTCAATAATGTAGTGATTTGCACAAGAGCATGCAATCAATTAATGGAGTGTTGGTTTAGAGACAAGAGTCATGACACCCAATCTAAATGTCTTGTCACTGTACCATGACTTACGTCAAGTATTTTGACCTAACTCATGTAACAACAGAAAACCAAAAATAGACAAACAAAACAAAAAAAATCAAGATAATTGTCAAAATAATTGTTGAAATAACATATATTTGAATATTGCGTATTAATCTTGTGTTTTTCTGGCAAGTATTTATAATTTCCCACTTCTATTGCTTCCTTTTCTTTGTGACAGCTCACTGTCAGAGTAATGATGTTTTGGAAAATTATAGTTAGGTTTAAATTTATTTCAAAGTCAGTTACCTATGCCCATTTTCATCAATACTCTGTGTCACCAGACAACCATGGGGCAAAATAGCTTATAGAATCCCACTTTTAATCTGCTAAAACTGTGAACCAAGATACTCCCTCGAAAGTATTAGCACACTCATGGGGGAGCTGTATAGTATTTTAAATTTTCAAGGAAAACACAGTGATACTAAACATCTGTCAGACACGGAGTCTACTGCTAGCTTGAGGTGATTCACAGTCCCAAAGTTACATTGTGTTACATTCCTTTTGATGACATCATACCTTGCTAAGATGTGTTTTTTCCATTGCATGATGAAAGGCAAGTACCATGTGGAAATCAACGTAGAAAAGGAAATGACTGTGAGAGTGCATGATATGACTTAAGGGCCTGGGGAGTCGTGCAGTGCCAAACAGGTGCTTGCATCTAATTTAAAGGTATTGTGGTTATTTAAGAACAAACTAAAAATATAATTTTGTTATTTGGATTATGTGTATTTTCTCCAAAAGTCTACTAAGTTGATAGAATGTAAATATTTATTAAGTTGTTTGGATTTAACTACTAAATAGATGGAACTGTTAGATATTTCTTTTGGCCTCGATTGTATGCAAAAAAAAAAAGTTACTAAGACACCAAGAGTGTTGTGAATCCAAATGTCTGGGAATCTCCAAAGTTTTGGAAGTAAAAGGACTGTTTTAAATAATTTTTTGTTAGAGTAAATTACATTCTCTTGACACATTGCTCCTTGGGAGATTTAAATGCACAAGCCCAGACTTTGAGGTTAATCTGTCCGATCTAAATGATATTGACATTTTAGAAATATCAATGTGTATTTAGGCATCTCTGTAGTAGTTACTGTAAGGCTGAGGTTTCATTAATTTAGCAAAGATGCTAATGTGAGGAATATGAAATAAATTGATATATAAATGAATTGGGTTCTGTCCCATCTGAACAATATTGACATTTTAAAAACATCAATGTGCATTTAGGCATTCCTGTACTAATTACTGTAAGGCTAAGTTTTTATTACTTTAACAAAGATGTAAATGTTAAGAATATAAATTGATGCATAAACAAATTGGGCTCATTTTAAGATATTGATATGTGCTCCAAATTTGAAATCAATCATATGAAATCTAAACCCTCTAATCTCTAAGAACTAAAAGACAAAAAAAAAAAAAGAAAAGAAAAAAGAAACAATGAAATGTAATGTAGTTGAACTTCCCTCTTAAGAAAGGTCTTAACTAATTTTGTGACAACCCTTAAAACCTTACAACCTGATTCTGCCAAATTCCCAATGTATAGGTGAAGCATTTGACTTTGAGAAAGTAGACTTATGATTTACCACTTCAGGAGTTTTGTTTCATGTACTATATGTCACTCTGCTACCTGGAAGTGAATAAATCATTGCTTGAAGGAGGCAAACCAGCAGTGCAACTGAAATGAACTAATAACAGTGGATAAAAACAGTAAAGATGGCCAGTAAGAAAGACTCTTTCTTAGGTCCATTTTGTACATGGAAGGATTTTGGCATATTTTTATGTGAGCAATAAAATTAAGCAGCCATTCATTTTTCTAAACACATTGAAAACAAATTTCATTAATTAAAACACTTTCATAATTCTGATTACAAAACAACTGCTGAAATATTTGTAATTAAAGATCACATTTTTATACTGCAAATTTTTCATTAGTTATCCGTACATGTGGGATAAAGTGAGTGTAAAATCAATGCACATTTTATTCTCAAGCTAGTAGTCAAGGTTTGGCTAGAGATACAGAGATAATTAGTATTATGTTCATTTTAATTCTTTTCCTAGTTGTTTATGGCAACACAAAAGCAAACTAACACAGAAAATTGGTAACAAGGAGTGAGGAGTAATTTGCAAAGGTTGGACAAGTTTGAAGGGCTCAGAAGAAGAAAGGAAGAAGGGGGAAAGTATAGAACTTCTTAGAGATCTGTTAAGTGACTGCGTTGAAAATTATGACACAAATATGGATAATAACGACCAGGCTGATGAGATCTCAGATGGAAATAAGGAATTCATTGGGAACTGAAGTAAAGCTCACCCATCACCCATGTTACGTTCAAGAAAAGAACTCGACTGCCTGTGTTCATGTCCTAAGTATCTGTGGAATTCTGAACTTAAGAGTGATGACATGGCCGGGCGTGGTGGCTCACGCCTGTAATCCCAGCACTTTGGGATCTGAGGTGGGCAGATCATGAAGTCAGGAGTTCAACACCAGCCTGGGCAACACGGTGAAACCCCGTCTCTACTAAAATACAAAAAATTAGCCAGGCATGGTGGCAGACTCCTGTAATCCCAGCTACTAGGGAGGCTAAGGCAGGAGAATCGCTTGAACCTGGGAAGCAGAGGTTGCAGTGAGCTTAGGTTGTGCCACTGCACTCCAGCCTGTGTGACAGAGAAAGACTCCATCTCAAAAAAAAAAAAAAAAATTGATGACGTGTGGTATCTAGCAGAAGACATATTTAAGCAACAAAGCATTCAAGATATTGTGGCTTGGCTGCATCTAACTGCCTATAATTTCAGGTGGGAACAAAGAGATGATATAAAGTTAGAACTTACATTTAAAATGGAAGCACAAAATAAAATTTGAAATATCTTCGGTCTACGCATGTAGCAGAGAAGAAAAAAATTTCAGGAGGGAATACCAACAGGCGTTAGAGCAAGTAGTTACTTGCTAGAGAGATTAGCTTGACTGAAAGAGAGTGAAGTGTTAATAAGCAAAAAAATGGGGAAAAGCTCCAGTGATGCCTAGTAGGGCTGCTATTCTATAGGGTGCAAACCATGATGAGCCTGGGTAGCTTCCACGTGGTGTTAAGTCTGCAGGTGCACGGAATGCAAGAGTGAAGGAGGCTTGGCAGCTTCATTTTGTATTTTCAGAGGATGCATTTGAAGGCCTGGGTGCCCAGGCAGAAGCCTGCTGCAGCACTGGAGCCCTCACAAAGAACTTCCACTAGGGCAGTGTAGAAGGGAAAAATGGGATTGGAGACCTCACAGAGTCTCCAACAGGGCATTGCCTAGTGGATCTGCGGAAAGGGTGCAATTGCCCTTTAACCCCAGAATTGTAGTGGCATGGACACCTTCCATCCTGAGGTTGGAAAAGCTGCAGGTACCCAACTCCAACTGAGAGCAGTCACAGTTGCTATACCCAGCAAAGTCACAGGGACAGAAGTGCCTAAAACTGTGTAAGTTTACCTCTTGTACCAGTGTGCCCTGGGTGTGGGATATGAAGTCAAGGAAGATAGCTTTGAAGCTTTAAGATTTAAAGACTGCTCTGTTTGGTTTTATTTGTGTGAAGGCTAGTGCCCCTTTTGCATGATTTCTCCATTTTAGAATGGAAATGTATGCCCAATGACCTTACCACCATTGTTTTTGGAAGTATGTAACTTCTTTTTGATCTCACAGGTTATAAGTAGAAGAAACTCATCACCAGATGAAACTATGAACTTGGGACTTCTGAATTAATGTTGGAACAAGACTTTTAGGAAACCATTGACAAAGTATGATTGGTATTTACAATGTGAGAAGGACATGAAATTCTGGGGGAGAGGCAGTGGCAGAATGATATGGTTTGGAGGCTTATGTCCTGCAAATCTCATGTTGAAATGTAATCTTCAGTGTTGGAGTTGGAGTCTAATGGGAGATGTTTGGCTCATGGGGGCAGATTTCTCTTGAATGACTTATCATCATCCCCTTGCTATTAAGTTCTCGCTCTGAGTTCACACAAGATATGGTTGTTTAAATGTGTGGGGTGCCTCCCCTCTATTATTTCCCCACTCTTATCCTATGAAGTGCTAGCTTCCCATCACCTTCCACCACACTTCCTGAGGTCCTCACCAGAAGCAAATGCCAACACCATGCTTGTTGTAAACCCTGCAGAACCATGAGTCAAAATAAATCTGTTTTCTTTATAAATTACCCAGTCTTTGTTATTTTTTTATAGCAATAAAATTGGAGTAATGCAGTTTCTCTTACTTCCAAAGCATTTATTTCCTAGCTCTGTCAGGTTATTCAAGGTCTGTAACTAGCCTAAACCTCAATGTCTTCAATTAGTAAACTGAGGCTAATGATAGTCCTTACCCATAAGATTGTTTTAACAATTAAATAACAATCAAGTAAAATATACCTTAAATCTCACACCAGTTAGAATGGCAATCATTAAAAAATCTGGAGACAACAGATGCTGGAGAGGATGTGGAGAAATAGGAATACTTTTACACTGTCGGTGGGAGTGCAAATTAGTTCAACCATTTTGGAAGACAGTGTGGCGATTCCTCAAGGACCTAGAAATAGAAATTCCATTTGATCCAACAATCCCATTACTGGATGTATATCCAAAAGATTGTAAATCGTTCTACTATAAGGACACATGCACACTAATGTTCATTGAAGCACTGTTTACAATAGCAAAGACCTGGAACCAACCCAAATGCCTATCAATGATATACTGGACAGGGAAAATGTGGCACATATACACCATGGAATATTATGCAGCAATCAAAAACGATGAGTTCGTGTCCTTTGTAGGGATGTGGATGAACCTGGAAACCATCATTCTCAGCAAACTGACGCAAGAACAAAAAATCAGACACCACATGTTCTCACTCATAAGTGGGTGTTGAACAATGAGAACACATGGACGCAGGGAGGGGAGCATCACACACTGGGGTCTGTTGGGGGAAATAGGGGAGAGACAGTGGGGAGTTCCAGAGAGATAGCATGTGGAGAAATGCCAGATATAGGTGATGGGGAGGAAGGCAGCAAATCACACTGCCATGTGTGTACCTATGCAACAATCTTGCATGTTCTTCACATGTACCCCAAAACCTAAAATGCAATTAAAAACTATATCTTAAAATTGTTGCCACAGGGTAATACAGATTAGTGGCTTATGATTATATTACTATTATATCCTATTCTATTCTATTATAATTATATTATATTATATTAGATTATTACTGCTAGTAGGGTAGCACTCTTTTTTCAACAAGTTTCACCCACAGTAAACAGTGTACTGAGACCATTCTCTTCATGCTTGGCAGTATAGATTCATTCTAAAAATAATTATGGAGTGAATTCAAAAAGAAATTGAATTTGGCATTATGTAAGTATGTAAAAATTTCAAAAGAATATTCATGAGATAAACTGACTTTCACAAAAGACCTGTGGTTTGAATGTTTTCTCAAATTAGTTGGATGTACCACCAAAGCTGCTCTCCTACGTAAAACTTGAAGATCTCAATGAGAACAAAGCAGGGAAAGGGAATTCTATGCATTTGCAAAAGGAGCCAGAATAGTTTAGGATTGGTTCTCTACCCACTGGGAGATTACATACACTCATCACTTTCTTTTAGTCTGATATATGGGCAGTTCCTTTTAATTATCTTATTCTTGGCTCCCACAAATGATTGCTTTGCCAGAAATAAGGCTACAACTCAACAATGCCAGATGGGCTGTGCTCCATATGTGCTCAGAGAAGGCCTGAAGCCTATTTGTGATACATGTCATGTCTGAGGTGAGTTAGAGATTTCTCTCAAATTTCACAAAATTCATGTTGTTATTCAGCAATTGTTTGAAGTGGAAAAAATCAATTTGCTTTTCATAATGTCACATGAAGGGACACAATGTAGTATCTGTAAATAGAGTACACTGCATGAAGCAAATACAAACAAAATATGTAGTATGAAAGCCATTTTTAATTCAAAGAGCAGAATATACCCAAAACTCTGAAACTTCACATTTGAAAAACACAGGCCCTAAACTTGAATGCTGATACTTTGGTTACTGATTCTTTTCAATTAAACACTTGTTAACAGAATTAATCTTATATGGATCAATAAATTAGCAAATGCTTTGCCAGGATTTTGCCCAGGATTCTTATGCATTATAAGATTGGGAAATACAGTGTCAACTTCTTGGTACTATTTTGACATCATATCAGACATACCATTGGCATAGCTGTATTCATATCAAAATCAATTTTATTCATTAGAAGTTATGATGCATTCTACTAATATTTGCCCTGAAATTTTAAGATTAAAGAGCATTTCTGTAACTCACTTTTCTGAACTAGGATTTGAAATAAACCAGTTGTGATGCCTCTGGGCACTGGGGAGATTTTCCTGATCTCACCCTCTAAAATCTCACATGCTATAAAGACAAAAAGGGACTTAATCCATGAAACAGAATTTTATATCTGAAATTCATAGAAAACATGTCAAAATAAACTATTGACACACTTGTTTCAAAATCTTGAAATGTATATGAGATCACAAAAGAATGAATTAGAGATTTCTTAATGGTGGATTTCTTATGAAGGTGGAAAGCATGCAATATGTATTGCTGAGTCTGCAGATGTCAATGTGATAATACGTAATGATTTAAGATAAAATATTGAATGTGTTTTCCTTGAAGACAGAGGTCATCCCTTACTCATATACATGTACATAGAGCATTACAAAATCCATGATCTATTGCAGATACTCAAAGTACATTTATTGAATGTAACTAAATTGCGTCACACCACTTTATTGTAGGGTAAACAGAATACTAGATTAACAATCTAGGTCAGCTGCTCTTAAACTAGCATGCACAAGATTTCCCAGAAGAGCTTTTTAAAGGAGTGTTTTTTCTCTCTCTCTCTTTCCACACACATGCAAATATGAAAATATACACAGATATATATATATTCACTAGGTCTAAATTAATAGTACAGAATAAAAATTCAAATAATAACAGAAAAGAAGGGAAAAAAATAAACTCATGTTTAAAAAAGATTCTAGGCATTGAGAAGAAAACTAGGCCATGTCTTCTAGCAGTCAAAACAATGGAAATATCTTTATGTTCGTTTTATTTTGAATTGAATAGATGACATTGGTAAAGATGAAAAAGAAACTACTGGTAAGCACCCATGTATCAAGTAATGAGACTATTTTTTTCTAGGCATTTCATCATCATTAAAATATTGGTATAAAATAATTCTGTACTCCTGTAACTAAGGAAATGCTCCTATTTTAATTCAATCTTAGAAATCTTCTGTCTTAACCCCCAACTAAAGCCAACCTCCTTGAATAATTGAGCAAAACAAAGGGAAGACAAAGGGTTAAGAGAACAAAATGGTAAAGCATCACAACACAACACTTATTATCATTTGTAGTAACCTCCAACACATACATGATTTTGTGTTTTTATATCTAGACTACATTTGGTCTTTGGGTAAGATTATTTTGTAAAAACTAAAGCTTCCATAATTCATTTGGTTTATAAGTTATGTAAACTGCCTGCTTAGAGCACATAATAAATTTATTTTACAAACGTTGCTGTAGAGTGTACCCTACAGGATTTTACACTTTTTCTGAAGATTATTTGATTTGAGAAATCCTTGTACATCTTGGGGTTACCAAATAAAAGACTGCAGGTCAATCTACTGCCAGGTCCTTCAAACTGAGTCTTGGGATACATTTAGCAGTTACAATGATTGCTAACAGAATGTGAGTAAAAGTTGACTTTTGGTTGAATGTTATATTGACATAATTATTAGTTCCAGACTCATTAAGTAAATATCTCATTTATATGTATTGATTATTATGTTATATTTGGCAGTGTTTAATTAGTTGAAAATGTTTTGTAGTACATTTTATACTAAGCATTTTATTTCTTTTTTTTTTTTTAAGTCTCCAGTTGTCAAGAAAATAGTATTCCCTGTCTAAGTACTGATGGAATCTATATAGTCTACCTCATTGTGCTATGGGCCTTCATGTCAGCTGCCTTACTTTCTCTTATAACTGAGGCAACCTGAAAATCAATATCTCCCAGTAAAGCCAGTACAACTGTACTAAGGACAGATCCTATACTGCACAGGCAAGTGAAACAAATGGAAAACCATGCCACTGCATGAAGAGACATTTTGGAGTGAGGTTCTTGCTGAATTTATTGGAAGAAAACAATGCCTTTCAAATTAAATTTATATTTAATTAATCACTCTATGAAAACTGTATCTAAAGTCTAAAACTTGAATAATTTCAAATCACAGCATCTCTTTATATCTAATTAGTAATAAAATAATTATAAGGAAATGAACATTCCAAAGTAGAACAGAGGGTGTGTGAGCAATGTGAGATATGGAGGAAGAATAGGCAGAGAGGATAAAGCATAGCATATACTCCTCAGCCAACAGATGCATTAAGATTTCACCAATTCTTAAGGAGAAAAGGCTGAATGAAACTTAATAGCAGAAAACAGTATATTGTATTTGTTATTGTATATACTATTACCTTACTTATCTATATACGAAAACTAACATTTTTCCTGATTTTGGGGTCCAAATTCTGGTATATACATAAAACAATCTAGTTATTTTTGCAAATTGATCTCTAGCCAATTGAACTGTAGCTCACAATTGAAATAGATTTCATTGTGGAAATTAAGAAGATGAGGCAAACAGCATTCTTTGTGGTGGATTTAGCCTAGTTGATATGTATTCTGTATTGAATAAGAGTTGAGAAAACCGTATACTGAAACAGACAATCTGTCTTCACCTCTTAATGCTGCATTCAACCAGCACTGGATCCAGCTTTGTGTCATCTAGACTTGGACACGTAAGCTAGGCAGCTAAGTTTTCTCATAGAAGTCTTAGATATTTCCTCTTCTCTAAGAGGCAAAATTGAACAAATTATGCAACTTTCAGGGCCTTGGTTTCCTCATATACAAAATCAGTATAATAATGGTACCTATTTAATATGGTTGATAAAAGAGTGTTTGAATTAATACATGCAAAAAGCTGTAAAAGCTTCCTGGCAAATAATATATGCACAAAATCATAGTAATACAGAATAATAGGGTGGTCAAGGGCACAACACTACTAAAAATAGATTACTTGAACTCAAATTCAGGATTTCCCCCACATACTAGTGGGGTGACCTGACTTTGAGCTCAGTTTTCATATGTGTGAAAAGGAGATAAAAATAGTATTACCTCAGAGAGAAATTTTGTTTGATTTGAGAATGTATGTGTAAAACACTTAGGGCAGCTTTGTAAAATTTAGTTCTTATATGTAATTGTCATAATGAAATATTTATAAAATTATGTATTTTAGTACCTAAAGTATTTTTTTCTTGGATTCCAGAAGTATAGCTTTAAAAACTTTATCATGTTTACTTAAAAGGAAAATGGCTAAAAAGTAGAATTCAGGTTCTTGGGTTAATATTCAAAAGAGAGAAACTGATGTTTTTCAAGAAGTTTAACTTATCAGCAAAAGCATCTACAAGGCAAATTATTATTGGCATGTCATGATATAATAATACTGATAATTCTCTAAAAATGATAAAACTTGCTTATATAAAGAATATGTAGTGATATGATATGATAGTGGAAACATATCCTGGTTATTTAAAATACAAAGAATTCTACTTGCCATGGAAACATACCAAACACATTAAAATAAAGGTGATTGATGACCCTGAGAATTTTTGTTTTATATTGTTTACAACTATGTCATTTCATACATTATGAAATTGAAATATGTAATTTCTTTAAAGGAAGGTGGTTATAATTACATGATCAGGCACTGTGAATAAAAATTGACTAATTATTTGTAATCCCACTAAGTGAATTATTCTATTAGATGTATCCACATAATGCTGAGCTCAAGAAGGAATCACATAATTTGTGTGGCCTGTTTCTCCATTTTCTCAACCTTCTCCTGCGCTTTAGAAGCCTGAGGCAACCAATTAAGTTTGGGATCTCAGGAATTGTTTGCTATGTCCCTTATTTATTTTCCCCTGTCCTTTTCCTGTTGTCACCAACCCATGTTTTATAACAGCCACTTCCCATTAACACTCTTACTCCATGACCTATGATGAGTGCACCCTTAATATCCACTTAGCTCCTGATGGCCTGCTTCACACAGTAGCTTTATACATATTTTATACATTTTGTACATGCCTTTAAGTGATTTTTATATCTTCAAGAGAGAATCCATTCCACTGGTAAACTATAATGATGACAGTTTCCAGTGGAAGGAGAGTATATTTATGAACATTTTTATTGAAAGCTTTTACTTTCCAAAAAATTAAAATTTTACATGTATAATGTATCATTCATATTCAAGCTAAATATTCATTATATATTTATACATATTATACATTTGAGTATTTAGCTTGAATATGAATGATAATGTGTCCTATTCTCTGTAGTTGTCTTCATTATGCTGGATGTCTCTTATCCATCTGTTCTCCATTTTGTGATGCTGATCCAGATGGTTCTTGAGTACACGAGACTGCAGGAATTCATAGATGGAGAAGAGTGCATGGTAGTTCTAGTACAATAATCAGATTTTATGCTGGTTTCAAAGCGAGAAGAGTGTTTTCAAAGGCCAAAAGGAATCTCATCCTATAAAAAGACCAAATGGCTATTGAAAACTTTCCTTAGGCAGCTTAAGCACTTTTCTTTTTTCCTGGAAGTGATTTTGATTCAGAGCATAAAGAGTAAATTAATGATTTGGGGAAAGTTTTTCCTAACTTAACATGTCTGTGATAAAGCAGTGGGTTTACTGACAGCAGAAAATTCCATGATGCAGGGTCTTGAAAATTAATCCTCACTACCATATATAGTGTTTGATCTCTTGGATAGTAAATTATACCTTCTGGCTTTTTCTATACTTTTAGCTCCTATAAAATGCAAAATGGCCTACACCTGGCTTTTAAAAGCAATACTTAAGCACTTGAAATTAATGGTAGCACTCAAAATAATTATGTTTACTTTATCCTAAGTTTGAATTTTACAGTTTTCAAATATATATAAATTATGACACTATTATTGAAATGTATATCTATTTCTTATAAAGAAATGTATGAAAAATGTATCTTTCAATGAGTGTGCTCAGTTTATTTTGGGAGAACATTTCTGCATGAGAATATTGTTAATTGTTTTCAGAGAAGACATTTCTTTTTTTTTTTTTAACAATATAGCACCCCATTTATTCAACATCAAATGATATTGTGAACTTTCGTAGAAAGATGAAAACAATTAAATTCAACAAAAGTGACCTCTATATGTAAATATAATTTAAAGAGTATTTATGTGGAAAATAACCAGCAAAGACTTTAAAAAATATGAGAGATGAGGAGGCTACTTCTAAAAGACTTTAAAATTTGAAGTAAATGTAGATTCACAAGAAGTTGCTAAAAATATAGAGATCTCATATGTACTTTTCACCCAGATTCTCCAAATATAATCTGCATAATTATAAAACACTATAACCAGAAAATTCCCACTAGCAGAATACATAGTTTATTCAGACTTCATAAATTCACATGTAACACAAATGTGTATGTATAGTCCTATGTAATGTGGTTACATAAAAATATACACCACCACAATCCAAGTACAAAGAAATTCTACTAACAGTCTCCCTCTTTCTTTTCTTCTGTTGCCATACTTATCCTCTGACATCTTTCACCGATGGCAACAACTAGTCTTCACAAAAATTTTGTTATTTTGAAAGTGTCATTAAAAGGAATACACAGTATGTGTCTTTTAGGAATTGAACTTTTTTCAGTGACTGTAGTTCCTTTGTGATAACATTCACTTTTTGAAATTTTAGTTTCTCCGTCAGCATTTGCCAAATGATGACACAATATCAAAGGCTGAGAATTAATGTTTTGTCTTGGAAGAGAGCCGAAGAAGGAACAAGTTAGCTAGCTGACTATTTTGTGGCCTAATGAGGACCAAAGATAGAAATGGACAAAATTGACCCTAGGAAGGACCAGAGCCTGATAAAAAGTAATGAATAACAACCTGCTTTGGCTGGTCCTCCCCACAGGGGTGTGGTTAACTATGACGTTTCATGGGATAGGAGGAGAAGCAACTATGTAGGGAGCTACAGATAATTACAGCAAATAGTAGGCTGCCCACCATTTAGCTGTTCTGAGGAAGCAAGTGTTAGAATTCAGGACCAGCCAGGGGTGGGAAGATGTAGACAATAAATACATAAACATCTTAGCGAAGGCCATGAGAGCTATACCCTAGGAACAGAGGCAAAACGGAGTTGACAGAAAATATAGTTACAATCTATATTTGAATGATTTCTATCCCTAGTTGAATCAAGATAATCAGTCCTTAGTCTGTCTGCATAATAGAAGAAAAATGGGTCACATTTTCTTCATCCAGTCTACCACTGATGAGCATTTGAGTTGATTCCACGTTTTTGCTATTGTGAATACTACTACAATGAACACAGGCATGTACGTATCTTTATAATAAAATGATTTATATTCCTTTGAGTATATATTCAGTAATGGGATTGTTGGGTCAAACACTATTTCTGGTTCTAGGTATTTAAGGAATCATCACACTGTCTTCCACAATGGTTGAACTAATTCTTAATCCCACCAACAGTATAAAAGTGTTCCTATTTCTCCACAACCTTACCAGCATCTGTTGTTTCTTGACTTTTTAATAATCGTCATTCTGAATGGCATGAGATGGTATCTTATTTTGGTTTTGATTCGCATTTCTCTAATGATCAGTGATGTTGAGCTTTTTTTTCATATGTGTGTTGGAGCACCATGGAATACTATGCAGCCATAAAAAGGAACAAGATCATGTTCTTGGCAGGGACATGGATGGAGCTAGAAGCCATCATCCTTAGCAAACTAATGCAGGAACAGAAACCCATTTCTTCATGAGACAATAATAATCCTGCTTCCAAAATTATATTACCTTGGGCAAACCTGAATTATTATTGTGCCATTTTTTTTATTAATCATGTTCAATAATCAGACAATGTATTTAATCACAACTATTACAAAATGAAGTTTCCTGAATGAAGTTTTCCAAGTAAAAAGATATGAAAGTTTTCATAACAATTATTTTGAAAATATGTTGAGTATTTTTAAATTTAATAATGTATTGATATTACTGGAGTCATTTCTATTTTATTGATAAACAAAAAAACCCTTAACATGAAGAGCTTTCATTATTCTTAAACCATCATAAATAGTTTGAATATATAAACTAGTGATTCTTTTTAAGAGGAAAATAAATTCATGGCACTAGATTTTTGAGGGAGTCGACTAAAGCAACATACTACAAGCATGAGACTTACATAGAAGTTTTTATGACGTGTATCCTGGAAAGGATGTATTTCTACCTGAGAATATATCAGTGTATATTTGCATACCAAAACATAAATAGTATTCATATTTCTTATCTATTAAATAACATATTTTCCCCCAAATCTTCAGGTAAAATTGAAAGAACGGTCCGCTTAATTATCTTCTAAGGAAGCTTGTAATTTTTCTTATATTTACAACTAATCTTAAGTTTTGCAACAGTTAGTGCCAAATTAGTATAGATTTTTAAAGCTGTTTCACCTGTGTAAGATGATAATTTAAACTGCATGCCTTTTTGCTTGCATGAGCTTCTTTCAGGTACCTTGCAGAGGACCTAGCAATGTATTGTCATGTTCCCGTCTTTTCAATAAAATACACCAAAGTAAGTTATTTCAACAAAAATCACTTGAGATTGTCTCTTTAACTTCCATGTCAAGTGGCTTTGAAGTACCCACGGACATTTTTGGACTCTGTCTAAGAGCATGTTTGAGATATATCTTGTCTGAGTTTGGTGCAGCATCTTTTTATTTCCATTTGTAGTCACTTCTGTTCATAGTTAACTTATTGTTTGTGGTTTCCTCCTAGCAATGGTTTCTATAAGTGCTATGCCAACTTGTTCGGCATTGTAGCAGGGAGGTACAAAGCCAAAGAGCATATTGCAGTATGAAAGACTTGTCTTATGTCATGAAATGTATTAAGCTACTTATTGATCTTTGTAAAAGTCTTTCCATTGGCTGATACGTAGGTCAAAACAAATTTCTCCTCCTCAGATATATGCTTGACTATGTCCTAAAATCCTAAAGCTAAGTAATTGTTTATAAACATTTCTTTCATTTGTGCTAAAAGATAACTTCAAATGTTTCTCTATAGAGTTAATACAAAAGTACTGTTGTATAAAAAGATAATGATGTTTATGCCAAAAATAGGATAAAATGTATATGATTGTGTCCCACTGATAATTAAGTTAAAAACACATTTTTTATATTTTTCTGGATTTTGTAACATATGTAGTGTTTGCCAGTTTGTTATAATAGGTTATGTTTTGTGTTTTTGTTTCCTATATTAAATTTTCATTTTTGTGAATGAAATGTAATTCATAATGTTTTATTTTTAAACAGAATCCCACACATTATATAAGCTCCAGCCTCAATGTATAAGTAATAATTAGTTTATATTTATCTTCGTTATGTTATGATTTAGATCACGTAAGTTACAAAATCAAACTTGCCTCTGTGATAATTTGTGCTAATAAATCTTCAAAACAATCACAAAAGGTAGCATTTTATTCTAATAAAACATAACAACTACCATTTACCAGGTACTTTTCAACATTTTCTCTATATTATTAATTTCTATAAGTTCATAAGGAAGATTCCATAATTATATTAACTCTATTAAATAAATAAAATTGACACACAGAGAGGATCAGCTTGATTCCAGCACTTACACTTCTAATCACTATCCTATACTATGGCTCAAGGTATCGTCTTTCACCTGGTAGCAGATCCTCAAATGGTGGATATGCTCAGATGAATCTAGTCAGCTTACCACATTAACAGTTGTTTTTTGTTTTTTTAATCCCATGTTTGGGCATGAAATCATATGAAGTGATTCAGAATGATCTAGTGCTTTTTTAATGTCCAGGAAGCTAAGGTGTCTTCCCCACATGGTGTTGGTTGTAGGGCTCAAAACTGTATCTGTATCCTGAAAATTCCTCCAGATCATTCGAACACACTTTTTAATGACAACTACAGCAATAGAATAATTGCAAGAATAAATTATGAAAAAAAATAAAAGAAGTTAAAATTCTTCTTAGAATGAACTGGCATTCTTTTGTTTTTTACTGGTGCTCCAATTTGGAGCACAACTGTTGTGTGCTCCACAAACTGTTGTGTCTGTACTAGCTTTAGAAAGAGATGAACTTACACCTAACATGCTAGAAAAGGTATCCAAAGCAATTCAAGCAGACTTAATTAGACAGTGAACACTTTAAAAAAGATTTAAGTAGTATCTACTTAATTTTGGAAACAACTGAGTTTTGTTTTCTGAAATTTTCAAAATCTAAAAAGCAACATCATACAATATGTTACTCAAACATATTTGTATATGTGATAAAACTCCTTTTAAAACTTGGCAGTAATAACACAATTCAGAATAGTGACTATCTCTGCAGTAGAAGAGCAGAGAAGAAAGAAAGAGAAGGAATAGGTAGATGTGAATTACAAATTATATGTGTGGGTGTGTGTAGTGGGGTGGGCCGGTGTCTTATTCAGTTTGCTTTAGTTTTGGGTTAAGTGATGGGTTCTCTGCTGTTTATTATTTTAGTAAAATAAACAAGTAAGTTAAATTCAAGCAACATTAAAGAGTGCATTACTTAGGCATACCACAGGTAAGGACTAAAATAATTTTTAAAGGGTTTTACATAAACCAATAAAAATAGTGTTTTACCAACCAAGTATAATGTTTATACTACACACATTACCAAATCCAGGAAAATAATGAAAAAATGCGTTTTTAAATTAATTACCTGCCTGACACAGTTGTATGATACATTTTTTTTCCTACTATTTTTGGCTTAAAAGTCTAACTTTTTATATAACAATGCTTGTGAAATAGCTATGTAGGAAAAGACTTGAAGTAGTGTTTTGTACAGATAAAAGACTTTTCTAAAAAAGATTATTTGCTCTAAGATTTTAGGACATAGTTGGGTATATACCTGAAGATTCTGATTTAGGCAATTTCCTTCCTCAGAATGGGTGCATGTCTTTACTTAGTACTTCTTCCAATGTGCTTAGTGCTAACCCAGTTCTTTGATTCTTTATTTGACCTATAACCTAAAAGGAGAGATCCTTGAAAGAGGAGGATTTTAATTTTCTGCCTCCCTGATGACTCACTATATGGAACAAAAGAAGCAGGCAACTGGTGTTTAACAAATTAATGAATGCTGGCTATAATGTTTATTAGTCATATCATGTATTATTTAGTAACTCAACTCTCTCTCTGTCTCAAATCATATAATCCTTGTAAAGTATTTATCATGAAATAATATGAAGAGCCTCTAATAAATGTGGATTGTTCATTCAACCTGATAATTTATTTAAAAAACCCACAATGCTATTAAAATCACAGAGAATTTAATAAATTCTTAGGTTATTTTTAGATCAAAAGGGACATATAACTTAATATGTAGAAACGACTACTGAGAAAATTAATAGCCATATACCTAGCTAGGCCAACTTGAAGAAAATCAGTTCATTGAATTTCCAAATCCCATTACCACCCTTCCTCCTTTTTCTTTTTCCAGTCCTTTTACTTTGAACAATACCTTTTTATAGTTAATATACTTGTAATATAAATCCTGGATATGTGTCAAAAACTCTGTGAGGGCAGGGTGCAATTCAATAGCCCCATAAAAACATTGTTTGAGTTATGTTGGTTTTGGATGCTTCCCATTAAAATTTGAAGTTACAGCTATCAGATGAATAAGATGAGTGTGGGGGTATTAACAAGATCGTATGATTATGAGGTTTTCTTTTTGCTGAAAATTCTTGACTTCTGATCAAATTGGATATGCTTCAGTTATTTTCACTTGTGTGTCTTAGTATCAACTTTCGCTCATACACTTAATTAAAACTTTGGTGTTCTGCTTTAAATTCCACTTCCCTTCTCTAATCAGAGATGGTAATTATTGGAAAGCCAATCAAGGCTGCCCTTAGGCACTCACGAAGGCCATATTTTTCTTTAATCATTAATTATTAATACCCTAAATGCAAAATTATCAAGTAAGCATACACATGCATATAAAGCAACATCTTAGTCCAAACCTTTAAAATTTTGGAAAGCACAATATTACACAAAGGCTATGCCACTGAGAAAATGCGTTTTTCATTTCTTTCCAGCTCTTGATATTCTCCATCATGTTCACTCTTTCAGAACTCTTTCCACCTGTTCCTTGACCTAATGCCTCAGTGTCCTACTCTGTTAGCTAATCATACTATTCAATTTGTGTTAATGTTTTATAAGTGTTAACTTTTAAATTTCATATCCTTTCAGCTAACAAATTTAAACAGAATTTTTTTTGTCTCTTGTAATCCAAAGGCAGAATTAACACTAAGGGTTTCAGATATTCTAGCAAGTCATTATAATGAGTAAAATATTACTCATTATAATGAGTAAATGCCAAAGGTTTTAGATACCTTTGGCATTTAATAGAATCAAGAAAATTCTATATTGCCATACAATGAGGAAAGAGAAAGAGACAAATACTACCTTTGCTTCCTTAGAGCAGTAATTCTGAGAGTTAATTTGTGCTCCTCTATGCGTAAGTTTTGATATGATATAGAAAAAACTTATGGTAATAGACCCCAGCTCTCATGATAAGTAACTCTGGCCTTAGTGGTATATAAAGCACAAGAAGGGCTAACTTATAGGCCAGTACATACTCCCCACTGAATTAACCTGGATTTAGATGTATAGGAACAAAATAAAAAGAAAAGTCAGTGGTTAAAAAGCACTAATGTTGGGGCTTTCACACTGTAAAACTGAAAGCCATTGTGGAAAGGCCATGATATAAACCATTAAACAGGAGAAGAAGGAAGCACTTGGTAGTATTGTTTAGGGAGTAATATTTCACAAGCGGAAGCACTGAAGGAATAAAATGAACCAGTAGGCATTTTTCAGTTTTAGGCTGTCTAATATTATGGTTCATTTCTGTCTTTCCTTGGCAATAAAAATGGTTTGTTTCAGTGTCTGCAGAGCTTTATTCCTTGAGTTTCATTCTGCTCAATGTTTGCAGACTGTGCCTATCTGGGATATACACACTTAAGTGAAAGAACTATCAGCATGATGGTAGTTTTGTAGCTACATGAAGTTAGAAGGTCAATCACAATTTATTTTCCATTCTGCTATTTGACGTCTGTGATAATTAAGTAAAAGCATTGCCTAGCAACCGAAATTTTACATATGCTTTAATTGCAATTATGCCCTTAAATTTACATATAAATATTATTAGAAGTTTAATGGAATAGAGAAAATTGATATGAAATAGAGTAAAAACAAAGTAACAATATTTCTTTTCACTTTCCTCATTGCATATCAGACAACAGCTTAACAATACAGAAATTTTTTAAGGTCCATCTTTTTCTCACTGTCTTCTATGAATAGACTATACTTATTAAACTTCATATTTAGAAAGCACTTTGCTATACATTTTACTCATATTTTATTAATCCTTGACATGGTGGTCCTAATTTAATCGATGAGGTTGTTGAATAATATGCCACACCTTCGTGCTTATTAAACATGGAGATTCTTGGACATTTGAGGTTAAAGTAGAAAGGGACAAAAGAAAAAAGGAAGCCACACCCCAAAAAATAATGGTAATGTAATATGTATATTATATACCTACAAGGGACACTGGAAATAATTCTGTCTGCTAGAGAATTAGGAAACATGCTTTCATGTATATACACACAACATCTAATTTTAATATATATATAATATAAATATAGATGTATTTAAAATGGTATATATTGCTATTTAATGTAAATATCGCTACTTCTTACTATTCTACTACAATAAAGTGTACAATGGACTATGCCCAACATATGTGTTTGAATCCTCAGCTCACTATCTAATACAAAGAAATTAGAAAAATTTTATAGTTAAGTGAATTATCCATAAGGTTCTAAAATTCTTTCATTTTCTTCTCAAAACAATTCCAACAGTTTAATAATTTTTTATTTTTTCTTCTTCATCTTTTCTTATTTTTATTCTTGTTTCTTCTTCTCCCATTATAAACTTTATCTCATTGATTTCTAACCTTGTATCTTAAAACTTATTTTTAATGTTTAGGATTTTTAAATCCTTAAAGTGAGAAGGTCACATGGCAAAACAAAACAAAACAGCAATAAGAACAAATAGTTTTAAAATGCTTACTACATTATAACCTATTTTATTAATTTTATATATATTTAGTCTACAGACAGCCCTTTGCAGTAGATTCTGATTCCTCCTTTCAAATTAGAATGTTGACATTGAGAGGTTGAATAACCTGTCCATGTCACACAGGTAATTAATGTCACAGCCTGAATGGAAACCCAGAGTCTTTCTGAACCATCCCTGTTGATGCTCCATTATACATATTCTATGTTTTTCTGAATGTTTCCAAAAAATTTACCACAAGGATTCCTAGAGGCTCATTGATTAACTTTTTCCAAAACAAGAATTATTCAATGTACAATTAACAGACAGGAGTTTTTGAACCAGAACTAAATCCTTGCCAGTGTAGGAAAGGATTTATGTCTTAAGGTTTTGTCATGTAAAATCGGTACATTTTGAGTAAAAAACAAAAAACAAATGATGGACAGTAGACAGGAGATAAATATAAGGGAGGGTTTGTCCCTTCTAGCAAGGCCATTTCTCAGCTTTGCAGAGAAATTAAGTATAGTGGATATCTTAAGAATCAGTAGCAGAAACTCAATAGAAAGATTATACTCCCTAGCTCTGTTATCATAAATATGCAAGCCTGACTCTAAAAGAGTCATTTACCATTTTTCTCTCCAACTAAAGTTATTTTTGGAATCATATGAGTATTCTGTTTGTATGTGAGACCCCTCAATATTTTCTGTTAATTATGAAGTCAGTAGACACTAACTATTGTGGACAGTTATTCTAGAAAAGTTGTTTGTTTATTTTAAAAATAAGAGATTAGGTGCGGTCTGTGGAATGCTTTTCTTTATTTCAGTTGGAGCCTACTTTATTTCAGCCTGAGGCTCAATCTAACCCAAGCCCACGGAATATGGTAGACATAACTATAGATCATTAATATTTGTGAATCTCCTTTTGGACATATGAGGATGGAATTTTTTAATATCCAAGATTTCCAAGTGAATTATTAATAGTTTAGGAAATAAGATGTAAGTGGCTTTCAGATGTATTATTTTATATAATACAACAGCTTCAAAATATGAAAATACTACTATTCCTTCTTTATAGGTACAAAAAAGTAAAAAAAAAAAAAAACTGCCTTAAAAATACCACATCTGCTGAGCTGAAAGGCCCATTTAAAGGCTACATCTGTATTAATTTAGAGATCAAGATCAAGATGTCAGCTTTCAGATTTGGTTAGTTTAGTGTCTCCAGGTACTTATTTGAGTTATTTGTGGAACATAAAAGAAGGACTCTCTCTTTTGATAGGAGCTGCTTTTTAACTTTTGAATGACAGCTATGATTATATGCTTTGGATGGCTTTATTTTATTTCTGAACCCAGATACTCTACCAGTGTACTTTACCCAATTCAGTAAATCTCTGTCTGAAGTCCAACCATGCTCCATACTGAGGCAGTATAAAGATAAATACTACTTAGCAGCAGATTACTTCGATTTATTCCAAAACAATTATGACATTAAATAATATTAACCTCTCTAGTGAGGCTGATTTTTATATTTTTAAAATAACTGAATTCATCTCTATATTTCCTTTTAAATTTTTTAATTCACTTATTCACTTACTACATCATGTGCATTCTTGTAACTATAAACACCTATTTGAGCATGATATAAAACTAGATGGATTCATAATTACTTATTATTAATGCTTATGTTAGGTCCATTATTAAATCAACATAAACACACATGAGACTATTGTAAACAAAGCAGAATTTAAATTAGTATTGTCTATCTATAAATGTTTTTATGAATATGATGTCTATAAATATTTATGGATGTTATGAGCTTGAAAGTTATATTTTAAATATCAATCCACTTTTTAAGTAACACACTTACTAAATAACTTTAAAAATAATCCACACATAAGATAATTTACTTTAAAATAACTTTAAAAATAACTCCTTCTGAAGCAAAAGAAATAAAGTATATAAACAGCTCAGTAGTCTGTGAATACATGCACTTCACAGATTGGAGAAGGGAAAATGTGAACTTCATTTCTGGTAATTCCAGATGTTTGATGTCTAGGATGCATAAATTAAAAAAATATTGTTTCTACAATTCTCTGATCCCGTCTTAAATTTTGTTATTGTGTTTTGCTTTCTGGTTGTCCATTTTCTGATTACAAAAATTACTTTAATAACAAATGTAATGTTTATTTATTTATTCATTTTTGAGACGGAGTTTCGCTCTTGTTACCCAGGCTGAAGTGCAATGGCGCGATCTCGGCTCACCGCAACCTCCACCTCCTGGGTTCAGACAATTCTCCTGCCTTAGCCTCCTGAGTATCCGGGATTACAGGCACGCACCACCATGCCCAGCTAATTTTTTGTGTTTTTAGTAGAGACGGGGTTTCACCATTTGACTAGGATGGTCTCGATCTGTTGACCTCGTGATCCACCCGCCTCAGCCTCCCAAAGTGCTGGGATTACAGGCTTGAGCCACCGCGCCCGGCCAACAGAAACAGGAAACAACCCAGTATTTTCTAAGAAAAATGAAAACAAAGACTTTCACTGAAAAATGAAATCTGTGCTAGCCTCTGACACTGCCTCTCACAAAATCCTAATAAAAGCACATTTGGAAACAGAACTTAATTGTAAAACTTTTTAAAACTCAATATTCAAAGGTCTTGACTTAATAAATTAATTTTTCATGAAAAAAATGATTGGATGAATACCAAGTGTGGGTGAAGGGGAGGAAGGCAGCAAAACACACTGCCATGTGTGTACCTATGCAACTATCTTGCGTGTTCTGCACATGTACCCCCAAACCTATAATGCAATAAAAATTTTTTAAAAAAAAAAGAAAGAAAAATAGGAATAAATGTTACCAACTTCACCAATTAACTATTGCTCTCAATGTAAACATTAAAACCATCAAAATAATAGAATATTATTTTGGAGATGGAAAAACCTTTTTAAGCCTAGGAAAAAAAATCAGATAACTAAAGAAACAATTGTCAAATGTGACATTACAAAGATATAAATGATTGCATTTAAAAATATAAGTGCAAAATGTTGAGAAAATATCTGTAATATAAAACTATTTGTAGAACAAACTACCAAAACATGAATATGTAAAACATGTTTCAAATCCATAAAAGAAAGATGAATATTACAATACTCTATATAAATGTGTTTACTGTACTCTTCTTTTACAGTTTTAGAAATCTATTCAACATTTCTTATTTTCTCATGTATTTTGTTGTAGTTTTCTTACTATGCCTCTTTAAAAGCTTATCTATTTGGTATCCTAATTTGAAAATTAGTGTATCTTTCTGTGGTTTCTATCCTTTCAATGCCACAGTGGAGTAACCTAACTGAAAGGGGTAGGGGTGAAGTGTTTTACCTAAGTAACTGAAAATGAGTCTAGTATTTAAGACTAAAGGCAAAAACAACAACAGCAAAACATTGTTCAGAGACATCAAATTCTAGTTAACAAAATTATTTTCCATGGAGCACAGTTAACAATTTGGAAACCAGTACACATGTGTACTGTAATTGAATAATTTGGTAAATAGTGTTGGGTGGGAAAAGCCTGGTTTCTCACTATTGGAGTAAAGCTTTCAGAATAAGAAGGGGAGGAAGCAAGAAAAACCCATTTGGTAATGGACTAAAGTTGGTAACACCAGTGTGTATTCAGGTTTAGTTGAATATAGATATATATTAACAGCTATAATAATATTTATACATATGTATATGTTGACAGGTTAGTATATACATATATATGTGTGTATATATATGTGTGTGTGTGTGTGTGTGTATATATATATATATATATATATACATATATATATATATACATAGAGAGAGACAGGTTAGTGTGTGTGTGTATATATATATCTTTTCTTTGTCCAGTTAGAGAGCCAAGATGAAATTTCACCAATTTAATAATGATTGCCACCAGCAATCGGAGGTTCAATTGTGATACAATTCTGTAATAAGAGACCCAGGCTCCTTAGGGAAATGCCTGATATTAAGATTAAGCAGGAAATATACAAGATGGGTCTAGAACACAGAAGTTCTGAGCAGGAAACAGACAAGGTGGGTCTAAAATAGAAATTAAAGAAGTAATTAGCCCCAAAAGGTGGGGAATATAAAAGGGACATAGTACCCAATAGAAAGAGCTCTGACTGAACTATACTTCCAACCAAAAGGACCTAAAAAGACATATACAGAGCAGCAGCAGCAGAGTGTGTGTTATTCTCAAGTACACATGGAACATTCTCTATTACATATCATATGTTAGGTCACAAAACAAGTCTTACAAATTTAAGAAGATTGGAATCATATCAAGTATCTTCTCCAACTCTATGGTATACAACTAGAAATCAATAACAGGAGGAAAACTGGAAAATTCACAAAGATGTGAAAGTTAATCAACACACCCCTAAACAATCAGTAGATCAAAGAATATATCAAAAGGGAAATGAAAAATTACCTTAAGATAAAATTGAAAACACAACATATTAAACATATGAGATGCAGCAAAAGCATTTCTAAAATAGAAGTTTATAGCAATAAATGGCTACCTTAAGAAAAAGAGAAATCTCAAATAACCTAAATTTACACCTCTAGGAATTAAAAAAGTATATAAACTAAGTCTAAAGTTAGCAGGAAAAGGATAATAATAAAAATTAGAGCAGAAACTAATAAAATACAGACTAGAACAATAATAGGTCAATAAACGAAAGAGTTGATTTCTTTTTCAAAAAGTAAACAAAATAGACCAACTTCCTGCTAGGTTAAGGGGGAAAAAAAGAGGAGCTCCAAACCAATAAACTCAGAAATCAAAAAGAGAGACATTACAACGTATAACATGGTAGTACAAAGGAACATAAGAGGCTACTTTGAATAATGACATGCTAACAAATTGGATAAGCTAGAGGAAATGGACAAATTCCTATAGATACACAATCTACAGCAGAGCAACTCCATATTGTGTGAGGGCTAGGAAAATGATGCTGGGACTGGCAGGGCTGCATTATCAGAAAGTTAGGTATCCCTATCCTCTAGATGTTTATGATTAAAGGAACAGATTGATAATGTTTACTAAACAGAACAAAACTTGGGAGTGTCCTTATATCCAATATCCTGAGAACAGAAGCATTCCTAATTTTTCTTTAAAGATAATAATATTGATTTTTATAAAATATAGTAATTAAGAAAATTAATCCTTTATCACAAACATTTGTAGCAGAGCAAGTCTCCCCATGATCTTTTTTTAATCCTACATAAGTGAGTATTGCATGTAGGGTGGACGTGTTCCTCCTCTTACTTTCAGGAACGTCCTCCTCTGTATGTGGATTAGCTGAACTTTCACCACTTTACTTTCTTAATATACTTGCTTTTGTTTTGCTCTGTGGACTCACTCTGAATTCTGTCTTGTGCGAAATCCAAGAATCCTCTCTTAGGGGTCTTGATTGGGACCCCTTTTCTATAACAAGACTGTCATGAAGAAATTGAAAATCTGCAGACCGGCCTGGTGCAGTGGCTCACATCTGCAATCCTAGCAGATTGGGATCACAAGGGCAGGAGATTAAGAATATCCTGGCCAAAATGGTGAAATCCCATCTCTACTTAAAAAAAAAAAAGTACAAAAATCAGCTGGACGGTGGTGCATGCCTATAAACCCAGCTACTAGGGAGGCTGAGGCAGGAGAATCACTTGAACTAGGGAGTCCAAGGTTGCAGTGAGCCAAGATCGCGCCACTGCACTCCAGCCTGGTGACAGAACAAGACTTCTTCTCAAAAAAGAAAGAAAGAAAGAAAAAAGATAAGAAAATCTGAACAGACCAGTAACAAGCAAGAAGATTAAATTGGTATTCAAAAATTTTCCAACAAAGAAAAGCACAGGAAAAACAGAAGTCTTCACTGTTGAATTCTACCAAATATTTAAAGAATTATTGACATGTATTCTCTCTTCTAAAAAAATGAAAGGTTGTAACACTTTCAAATTTATTTTATAAAGCAGCATTACCCTGATATCAAAGCCATACAAGAACACTAAAGAAAAACAAATTACAGATCAATATCTCTGATGAACACAGATGTAAAAATCTGAAGAAAGTGCTAGCAAACTGAATTTAAGAGCTCATTAAAAGGATCGTGCACTATGATCAAATGGGATTTATTCCTAAGATGTAAGAATAGTTCACCCTATGCAAATCAATTAATATAATACACCCCGTAAACAGAATGAAGAATATAAATTTTATAATCTTCTCAATGTATACAGAAAAAGTATTTAAGTAAATTCAATATTATTTTATGTTAAAATCTCTCAACAAACTGTAGAAGGAATCTACAATTCATCAAGTTAATGAGTCAAAAAAGAAACAGCATATAGTTATCTCAATAGAGATTGAAAAGGCATATTAAGTTTTACTGCCCATTTTAGTAACCTGAAGAGAAAAAAGAACTCTCACATTTATATACATATATTCTTGGCCTAGAATTATCTCTAAATTCTTTATTCAATTGGTTAAGCTTGGATAACCATATTAAATCCCTCCATTTTTTCAATAAGGAATTTATGGTAGAGGGGAGAGAGGGGGAAGAGAATGTTTAAAGGCAGAAAAGTAACAAATACTAGGTTTCCTGAACCTTCAGTTGGAGTTCTTTCCATTTCACAATGCTGTTAATTAACAGGTGAGAGATTTTTAGGTCATGGATAAAGACACAAATACTCAAGTGTGAAAAAATTTGCACACTTGCAATTTCTTATATATATATATATATATATATATATATATATATATATATATATATATAATGTAATTTTAAAGTCATGAAATCTTTCCTTTGAAATATACATTTGTATATTATATAACCTCACCATAATATTTTCCAACTAATTGCTCAATTATGAAAATTCAAAAATGCTGTCTTAAAACCAGAAGGAAGAGATACAATTAAAATTTTTTTGCAGTCCATTCAGTATTTTCAGCTATGTGTGTGTGTGTGTGTGTGTGTATGTTCTCCTTTGACACAATGCATTTCTTGCTTTAGTAAATAGTTACCTTAAAAAGTTGATGGTTTTTTTTCAAAATTCCATCTTGAAACCATAAGAAGCCATCCTCTTTGGATCAACTTCTATTATTTCACATTTTATGTGTGTGTGTGTGTGTGTGTGTGTGTGTGTGTGTATTTAAATCACAGATTAGAGGCATATTTCCCTTTTTGAAACCTAACAGTTCATGCAAATTTAATATTATTCATAGGTAATGCCACAGTGGATGAGTTCTTAGAATAAAAATATAACTAAAGTTTGCTTTAGAAACCACAGATCTGGCTTGGATTGAAAGTGGCAGAATCAGCTGGTGTGTTTTCTTAAACTTGTCCAAATTCCTCATTTTCTTTTTGTTTTTTCTTTTGTTTTTTATTTCAATAGCTTCTGAGGTACAAGTGGTTTGTGGTTACATGGATAAACTGTATAGTGGTGAAGTCTGAGATTTTAGTGAACCCATCACCCAAGTAGTGTACATTGCACTCAATATGTAGGGTTGTTGTTTTCTCCTTCAGCTTCTGCAAAATTCAGGATCCTACTAGTATTGTTAATCTTGGCCTAGAATTATCTCTAAATTCTTTATTCAATTGGTTAAGCTTGGATAACCATATTAAATCCCTCCATTTTTTTCAATAAGGAATTTATGGTAGAGGGGAGAGAGGGGGAAGAGAATGTTTAAAGGCAGAAAAGTAACAAATGCTAGGTTTCCTGAACCTTCAGTTGGAGTTCTTTCCATTTCACAATGCTGTTAATTAACAGGTGAGAGATTTTTAGGTCATGGATAAAGACACAAATACTCAAGTGTGAAAAAATTTGCACACTTGCAATTTTTTTTATGTTGGGGTTCTATAGGACTGAACTCTTGCGTTTTCTATATTGTTAAACTTCTAATATGTATGAAATAAAAACTCACATGTGATATAAAATACAGTTTAATTTCCTAATAGAATGTACTTTTTTCTTATTTTAAAAAAATTAAAAATAAGTTTCATTATAGAAAGGAAACAATTCTACTGCTTATAAGCTGTATCACCTAAGTCCTGCATGGTTACCATGAAACCATGTATATCAAATACCCAGCTATAAGATGCACAATTAACCAAGGGTTCCATTCCCTGTCCCTTTGTATACCCCACCACAGTCATGCCAAGACTACATTTCCCCCCTGTTGCTTTCAGCTAATTGTGGAGCATGTCAGGTAGTAAATAAGGCAGGCCTACTACAGCAAGATGTGGAAATCCTCCATCTGGAGACTTAATCTCATGATATGCACATGCTGGATGTAGTAATAAACTAGTTTAATACAATTCTTATTCCTCTCTCTCCTTATGACTCACAGGAGTCATATTATCAAGGTATGAAGGCTCTCTCAAACCTTGCTCATTAAACTTATTGATGTATACTTTTATTTTGCATCTCTTTTTGGAGGCATGAAGTAACACACAGTTGTTACTATAGTCTGGTCTTGGATTTTTATATCCATAAAATGTAGAAAAAATATTCAGTTTTCTGATTGAGTAGGATCTTTGAATTCTTAAAGAAGGAACTTTGACAGGGCTATTCAAATACACTGTGCATATTTTTGTCAAATCTAAGACATACCATTTTTTCCTGTACACAGAAAAACAAAACCTATCAATATATTATGAAATGCCAGAAGTAATAAAATATATCACAACTCCAGAGACTTATGATATTTAACTTAAAAAATGTATTTTAGAATTAGTAAATTGATCATTATTCTGTTTATTATACACAGATGTTTTCTCAATACAGATACTATATAGTATATTTTTTATTGCTACTTTTTTGCTGAATCATAGTTTTTGTCTGGAAGAATACACATTAGTAAAAATCACGTTCTTGCTTAGTTCTAAACATTTGCTTACACATCTGGTCATACATAAGAAGAAACATAACAGTTTAATTACACATACTATATATTTAATTTAGTTCAAATGCCCTTGAGGAAAAATAGGAAAGCTCTGAAAGCATAGCTGATAACCGGATTTTATGAAGTTCTTTTAAAATTTTCAGAGTAAATTTTTCTAATTTATTGACTGATTTCTACCAGAGTCCTGGGGCAAATGAGTTTTTATCATCTTTTTGCAGACGGGAAAATCGAAAACTTAAGTAACTTCATAAGGTTAAACAGAAAGACAACCAAGAACAGGCATATATGGTCTACGATTTTGACCACTTGACAGGACTTGTTTTTTTCTCATGAATATCTGTTATTAGCTTTCTGAAAACTCATTTTATGAAGGTAATTAGTCACATAAAACTATGCTGAGACTAGTTTTAATATCTTACCAGTAATATGGACTTGTTTTTCAGTTTTAAAGCTTTGAGACAATTAAAAATGTTAGTTTAGGATAAGTTTTCTGAACTTTGAGTTTCTTGGCTTTTACTCATTTGTAAAATGTCATACTAATTATTTCAACTTAGTGGTTATATTTTTGACAGCTGTGCTATGGGAACACTGTTAGGAAAAACCTTTAGTAACAATGAAATCTGAACACCACGTTGACAATTAAAGCCTTCTAAATAGTGAAATTGCCACTAGGAAGCATCTACTCAGCTGGCATAGAGAAGACTGAAGTACATTATATATGGGGCATCATATGTGTGAGTTGGGGAAATGCCACTGCATCAGGCCAATGGCTCCTATATTTATTACGTTTTCATTTAGTTTTTTTTTTCCTTTTGGTAAATCGTGTCAAATACTGCAATGCAAAATTTTTAAATAAAACTTTTGGACATTTTTATGAGTTTTTTCCATTTTTTCCTCAGCTTCATACTCTTTCCTCTCATTACTTATTTTTCAGAAAATAATTATATGTTCTTTCCTAGTTCATTTTTAGCTATGTGTGGAAGTAGTTGTGCAGTAATAGTTCTGCAGTAAGTTCATTGCTGTGATTGGACAGCAGTCAAACAGGACATGGTCGCCTCCTCTTCAAGAACCTTTGGAAGTCTCAAATACTCTTTTGACATTCACATTCTTCCATTGATGAAATGCAATCAATATTTTTGCTGTGTAGGTTATTAACAAATAATATTTTCTAATTGTTGGCCAAGTTCCATATTTACTGCCCCCAATATAGCATTTATTTTTTAATGAGAGAGAAACAGATATATTGAATAAATATCATGCTCTTGATGTATGAGTACTCCTTATTTTAAGCCTATATTCTTTGAGTTTTTATGCTTATATTTCTGTTTATGGGCTATTTGCAAGCTCATTACATCATATACTCATTATTTTGCTTCCAATTCTGTTTTCTCCTATATAACTTCCTAGTTAGTGGTTCCTTTATGTGTACAGATGGCAGATTAGAAAACAACTTCTGATTTTCCCTTCATCCTAACTCTCCTTTTTTTCTACTCAATTGCCTAGAACTTCAAATTTTGCCTTATTAGTAGTGATTAAAACCTCAATTTCCCATGACTCTGTTTTTGTTCAGGTATTATTTTCTATATATCTGGTTAAATGTTATAGGTTTTTAACTCATTCGTCTGTTAAGCCACTCAAATAACATTCTCCATTCTAGTACCAGATTAATCTTTTCTAAAAAGTACAATAGTGGCTACAGTTCTCAACCCCTTTAAAAAACTCCTTTGGGGCTTTCTTATTTTTGACCAAGTGATGTTTAAGGTTTTTTTTTTTTTAATGATGTATGAGGATCTTGCTCATTTTTACTACCCTGCCTGTTGATATATAACTATCAAATTTTATACATTGGCAATATCCAATATTGACGATTGTTTCAGAACTGCATGCCTTTATATACATGTTTACTATTTTTAATGACTGTACTACTTAGTTGTATAGTCTATGATTCACCTGCTAACGTGTAAATTTTTATATACCCAGAAATCAGCTGTGATATATAATTAAGTTGAACATCTAAACTATTTCTGACATACACAAGGTAGTAAATGTTAGCTGCTACTACACAAACACAAAAACCACAGTGGCTTAACAAAACGGTTTTGTTGTTGTTGTTGTTGTTGTTTTTGCAATTAACTTTCAATTTTTCTTTTTGTTATTGTACTTTAGGTTCCGGGGTACATGGGCAGATCATGCAGGGTTGTTGCATAGTACATACACGGCAAGGTGGTTTGCTGCCTTCATTCCCCCATCATCTATATCTGGCATTCCTCCCCACGTTATCCTTCCCCACCCTCCCAACTCCCCTATGTTCCTCCCCTAGGACCCCCACAACTGATCCCAGTGTGTGATGCTCCCCTTCCCTGTGTCCACATGTTCTCACTGTTCAACACTTGCCTATGAGTGAGAACATGCAGTGTTAGATTTTCTGTTCCTGTGTCAGTTTGCTGAAAATGATGATTTCTAGAGTCATCAAAGTCTCTACAAAGGACACGAAGTCATAGATTTTTACGGCTTTGTAGTATTCCATGGTGTATATGTCCCACATTTTCCCAGTCCAGTCTATCATTGATGGGCATTTGGGTTGGTTCCAGGTCTTTGCTATTGTAAATATTGCTGTGATGAACATATGTGTGCGTGTGTCTTTATAGTAGAAGGATTTATAATCCTTTGGGTATACACCCAGTATGGGATTGCTGGGTCAAATGGAATTTCTATTTCTAGGTCCTTGAGGAATCGCCACACTGTCTTCCACAATGGTTGAACTAATTTATACTCCCACCAACAGTGTAAAAGTACTCCTATTTCTCCACATCCTCTCCAGCATTTGCTGTCTCCAGATTTTTTAATGATCACCATTCTAACTGGCCTGAGATGGTATCTCAATGTGGTTTTGATTTGCATTTCTCTAATGACCAGTGATGATGAGCACTTTTTCATATGTTTGCTGACCTCATATGTCTTCTTTTGAAAAGTGTCTGTTCATTTCCTTTGCCCACTTTTGAATGGATTTTTTTCTTGTAAATCTGTTTTAGTTCTTTGTAGATTCTGCATATTAGCCCTTTGTTGGATGGGTAGATTGCAAAAACTTTTTCCCATTCTGTTGGTTGCTGGTTTGCTTTAATGATTATTTCTTTTGCTGTGCAGAAGCTCTGAAGGTTAATTAGATCCCATTTGTCTATTATGGCTTTTGCTGCCATTGCTTTTGGTGTTTTAATCATGAAGTCCTTGTGTATGCCTATGTCCTGAATGATTTTGCCTAGGTTTTCTTCTAGGATTTTTATGGTGTTAGGTCTTATGTTTAAATCTTTAATCCTTCTGGAGTTTTAGAGAAAGGTGACAGGAAGGGGTCCAGTTTCTGCTTTCTGCACATTGCTAGCCAGTTTTCCCAACACCATTTGTTAAACAAGGGATCCTTTCCCCATTGCTAGTTTTTGTCAGGTTTGTCAAAGATCAGAAGGTTGTAGATGTGTGGTGTTGCTTCCAAGTCCTTTGTTCTGTTCCATTGGTCTATGTCTCTGTTTTGATAACAGTACCATGCTGTTTTGATTGCTGTAGCTTTGTAGTATAGTTTGAAGTTGGTGATACCTCTGGCTTTGTTCTTTTTGCTTAGGATTGTCTTGGCTATGTGGGCTCTCTTTTGATTTCATATGAAGTTTAAAGTGGTTTTCTCCAGTTCTGTGAAGAAGGTCATTGGTAGCTTGATGGGGATAGTGTTTAATCTATAAATTACTTTGGTCAGTGTGGCCATCTTAGAATGTTTAATTCTTATTCTCACCAAGATCTTTTCTTCAAACTGACTCAGAGTTCCAGGCTACCTCTGGAGAGCCTAATGTGGCTCGCCAGCCTCCATGACACTATTACCAAAGGTAAAAGGGAGAGAAGGGGAATCTGCAGGTAGGCATAGTAATGTAATCTCAAATTAACTGCAAGAAATACAATGAATTAGCATATCAAATACTGCCTGCCATTCTTGCTGACCTGCCTCAACAATTTAATCATAACCCATTGGTTATGCATTTCTTTGTCAGGTTATGCATGTTATGTTTTGTTGTATAGTTATGCATGTGTTATATTGTGTTGCAATTGTGTGCTTACATTTCTCTCTCTTCTCCTGTTTAGAATGTGAACTTTTTGATAATAGAGAAAGTTTGCATTAATCGTGCCTCTACAGAATCACATAATGGCATATAGTAGGTGATTATGGCTTCAGATAGAATAAATGTGGATTTGATGTTTGAATACAATTATTGCCAAATGTACTAAGGCAGTTAACTGTATTGACTATATAAAAAACAGCTTGTAGATTTTGAAGATAAACAGTAGAAATAAAGAAATTAGAGAGATTTTTTAATTATCATGTACAAATTTGATGTGAAATTTTGCTTTATGTCAGTGTGCCCTGTTGTGTGTTTAGTATTTAAAACTCAAGTCAACATAGGAACATAACTTATCAAAATAATGTTGCCACAGTTTTTCAGGAGTGCCACCAGACAGTGCCATCATAGCACCCCAACATCAATAAACATTGTAGGTCCCTAATGGGAGGAGGAAATAAAATATTTTTTACCCATAGAAATGGGTAAAAAATGCATATTTTTGTTGCATTTATGGTGTACTATGTTCTTCTCTACTACAATTACAAGTTTGCTCTGTTTGCCCTGTGTGATGTTGTCTTTTATGTCAGAGAAACCCCTTCTTTATTACAAGCATAGATGTGAGGAAATCACAAAAAATGATCTTCACTTGGACTATTGACTTTTCCCAGGGCTTGTAGAACTAGAGGGTTGTTGGCTTGATGACCTTCCTTCTATGGGACTAACAGGTAGCAGCTTTTTATCTCCTGACTATACCACATATGAGAGTAACTTTTTCTCTTTGTAGAGTGAAGAGCTTTTTGCTTCAACTTCTATTGATGTCGCTATAGAGGCAAATCACTGGTTACTGCTTCCACTATACTGGAAATGAAATGAATTCTTTTATCAATAATTCTTTTGGAGAAATTGCTTTTGACATACATATTTTCAGTTGCATAAGTTTTATTCATAAACACATACATCCAACATTCAAAAGAGTGACAGAGTTCATGTTCTAAGATGACAGAAACTCTCTGAAGTTCATGAGCAGTGTGATGATTAATCTGCCAGAGGTATTTGGTACTGAGGAGAAATTAGAGGTAGTAGACCAATATGGGGTTCCTCCTGTGGCTTGAGATAAGTCACACAGATTGAAACTAGAATGCTAGCAATATAAGTATTTAACTAAGTATTTAACTGAATAAGTTAAGTCGTTGAAAGACAACTGCTTGAAGGAGAAGATTTGACAACTGCTTGAAGGAGAATAATTATTCTGGTCCTCCAGGTAAAGGCATAATGCAACCAGTAGAAATCTCTCCAACAGCTTTAGGTTTAAATACTGTCATAGGAAAACTGGCTCCAATAACAGCTAGCTAGATTAGTAGAAAATTAGAATCTCTTTTTCTGTCTTTGTGGAATTGGCCAATAAATAAAAGCCTTTGTAGTCAAATACATTTAGAGATTGAAGTGGAATCTTATACTGCTCAATTTAACCCTATATTCTTAGTCATTGCTCTCAAAATATGCATGCCATGTTAGAATGACTATTTTGGATTTGGAGTACAGATATCCAATGTCAACCCCTTTGTTTCAGAATGAGCCTTCCTATTGATAAGTTAAATCATGAATTCAGACATTTTATTCTATCTCAGTGAGTTTCACTTTTTTGGGGTAAGAATGGCCCTTGACGTCCTTTCTTACAAGCATATATCAGTTGGTAATATATGGACCCATTATGGAGTTTCTGCTGTAACAAAACTAAAAAGGAAGAAGAATAAAGCCTTGATATTCTCTCCCTCAAATAATCTTTATTTTTTAAATAATTAACCTACAACCCAAGAGCATTTGTGTTTGCCTAATATTGGGTATTGGAAAACACTTAATTACCTAAATATTCTGTTACATCTTTTTTATGTGATAATCAGTGTCAGTTTAAATTACATCTGTGTAACTAAGAGTGGCGATTCTAGTAGTTCTTTCCAAAATAATGATCAGCTAAAGTGACTTGCTCTTTCAATATAGATTGTTAAAAGAACAATATCTGAAAAGAAAATAGAAACCTTTCCAGTTATTTCAAGTGAGAAAAGATTGATTTCAGGATTAGATTCTCTCTTAGCCTGTTGGAGAATGATTGGAGCTGCTAGATCAAGTGATTGTTACTGCAATTGTCACGTCACATCTCAATCCAGAGCTCAGGAAACATCAGTTGCTAACACTTATGTTAGTACACCTATCTCTTAACAGCAGGTTACTATACTAGTCAAAATGCTGTGTCCACCAATGTAACTGTTAATAAACACCCAAATTTCCAGGATACTCTTCAAAACAGAAACACTTCTCTGTCTCCTATTTCAACTGAGTTTATCAATTGCTAGCACCAAAGTCACATCTAGAACTTTAGTTCTAAGAAACTTGGAAAAGTAGATTTTAAACTTTCTAGTGTTTCTCATTTCAAGAAAGTGTGAGAAAGCAATTTTTTCCAAAGTTTTCCAGCCCGTACAGAAAAAAAAAAAGGATAGTATGTTGAATACCAGCTTAGCCTATCCAGCATAGGCGATAAACTCTACAGAAATGAGAAAGATCAAAGTAAGAATGATGAGAAGTGTAAAGAACTATTTGAAATTGAAGAAAGCACATCATTTCTAAAGAGGAATTTAGATTCTTTTAAATGCTAAAAATTTATATATTTATGTAAAATGTTCCATTTTAAAATGTATACTCAATTACTCAATAATATTTAACAAATAAGTATGGCTCAATGGCTTTTATCTTGCTTCCTATGACTAGACATATTTATAATAAGTTATCATCAACAGATAGAAAAATATTTTACTAATTTTTTTATTTGCATAAAGAAATTATATTGAGGGATATTTATTACTCATGTGGCTCTAAATAATAATATATACCTCTGTAATCATCTTACTCTATTTAACAATGTATTAGTTTCTATAAAATTATTGTAATATTTTAGGTACCCATTTTATCAAATAGTTTAAACAAAAATTTAGTAAATCCTTCTCTGATTTTAAAATCAAATTTACAAATATATATTAGTTATATATATTCTAAAAAGTAATATCTGAAAACTGAGAAAAACTCAGAAAGAAGATACCACAGAAATACCCTGAAATCACGCTCTAGACTATTGCAAAATGTTTGACCTAATTAAATAAAGTGTGTAACAAGATAATCTTTCTACTCCCATTCTGATGTCTAAGCTGCCTTTGGAGATTGTCAGCTGCTGGCATGGTGGATGTGTCATGGATTTTTAGCAAAAACATGACTTGTGTTGTAAATGTAATGAGAACCAGTGACCTAACAGCATGTGTTTCAAAAGCGTATCACATTACAGAATTTCTGAACCATTCCACTCCTCAAGGATTTTATTAATTGGGTATATATGTTTCCAACTGTGCTTTGTAAAAATACATTTTTAAGTAATGACAAATGTGATATAAATCATTTTTTCTGAAGCAGAAAATGTATTTTTTTTGTCTTGTTGGAACACCTGCAATTTTTAGGTCTTAGAACTTGAGCCAAACACAGTCTTTTTGGCAATCATCTCTATGCTCATCACACCAATAAAGATTTGAAACAGATATCAGATATTAGATTTGTTAACAGAAAATTTATGCTGACTACGTTTTCTGTCTATCACATTGAATCTACTCTTTGTAGCACTTAGGTCAATAAAAGATAAGTAAAGTCTTAAACAACAAAAAAGTTACTGTAACCCAATATTAATGATTATAGGTTTATTAAATAGTTTAAAATAACTCAAAATATATGAATATCAATTAGCCTATCAATTTATATACATAATTATCACTTACCAAATATCTAACTATGGGCAAAATCTGGGTCTCTTTCTGGGCAACAACTTTCATATGGCTAAGTAACCAAACAATTCAATAATCAAATTGGGACAGTTTTGAGAAAGAAATGAGACTATTATTCCTAACTGTACTGGAGTGGCAGACCTGGTCTAGATCTGTCCCAAGCAAATTTGGACATAAGTTTCCTACATATTGTGTATATTAGGGTAATGAAATCTTCATCCTCCCTTCCAAACAGAACTCATACAAGTCGTATTTGTACCCGACATTACATAATTTCCTTTGTATATCCTTTCCTTGCCAAAAAAATACCAGTGGAAAAGTTGATGTGAGGGTTTTTGTTTGTTAGCTGAAATATAAAGGAGATCATCAACTCTTATCCTGAGAGCATTTCTTGAAAGAATACCTAAAATTAGAGTAAGCAAGAGAGGTGAAATGTACAGAAAGTAAACAGTGGGGAACTGAAAACAAACTTTATGACTTCAATATAATGGGATTTACTGTATCTGAAAACTGTGACGACCAAAATGCAAATGTAAAACATAAGTCCCATGAAAAACTAGAAAAGAAAATGCGATTGATTGAGTCAAATTTATTACCACTTCCAGAAAAACAGATGAAAGTTCATATAGTTCTGTTGGTGTATCAAAAGGGTGAACATTTTATATATATATATATGTGTGTGTGTGTGTGTGTGTGTGTGTGTGTGTGTGTGTGTGTGTGTAAAATGGCAACATGATGCTATTGATTGCATATTTATGTTAGATTCCATTACTTATTGAAAATTGGCCAGTATTATCAGGTCCTAAATTTTCATTTGACAGCAGAATGAAATATTCTGTTTTGAACAGGTTGAATTAAGTTAAAAGCTTAGAGATACTGCAGCACTTAACACTAACATAAAACTGAGTACTTTTGTGAAAAACAAGGTCATGTTTTCATACTGCTTGAAGAAGCCAAATGATAATGTGGTCCATCTGGATTTCTTGAAACTGAAGTGGAAACTTTTAGGCATTTTACTGATAGAAAATGGACTGTAGGATGTTAGCTAAAATATGGTTAAACATTCATAAAGTCTTCCAATGAAGCATTTACAGTATCAAATCATACACTGACATTCACAGTATTTCAGTGGTTTGCAGAACCATTAATAGGTTTCCAAATGATTTCCTGCAAAAGAAGATCCTAATATTGATATATAATTATTCTCTAAGGTATACTATGTTTGTGAATATTAACATAAGCCTCCTATCAAATGCAATCATCAAATTAGTTTTCATAATCCTATTAAATATAGTCAAATGTAATTAAATATAATTGAGGAGCAAATTAGAATAAAGTTGCCAACTTGAAATATGATGTATATCATTTTAGATAAGCCTAACTAAATTCTGAGTGTAAGCATTTGTTTTTAAAAGTGAGCATTTCTACATATTTAACCACAAGAGTATGTAGACGTATATTGTGATAGAAATTATTATATTAAACTCTTATTATATGCTGTCAATTTCAATGGAAATGTTTAAAATATTATGGCTATTCTTGAGTCTTTTGCTAATTCAAAACATTTGTGTCTAGAATATAGATAAACCAAATTACATACCACTACTGCAATAACATTTAGTAAAAATAAGAAAAAACATATCCACATGTATTTATCTATCACTCTATCTAAAACCTTACCTGTTATTCATAAAGAAAAATATAATTTTTATTTAATATAAAATTATTTTAGATAATATAAAAAATATATAAATTTAAAATACTTTTTAAGATTAGTGATGTATAATTGTTTCAATATTATCTGTATAATAATATGGAATATATGTCTAAAAATAGCATTCATTTTTATTGCCTCACACTGAAAATCAAGATAATATAATGAATTTGTGAAGTATTTCATGAATCCCTAAGTATTCTCCTTTTTCTCAGCCAAGTAGAGTTGGTTTCCTTTTTTTCATGCCCATCTGCCATCTGCCCTCTGCTCATATTCATACACATGAAGGTCATACTGGTTTTTACAGTCTAAACTGTAATTAGATTGTGAACTCATCTAGGATAGAAGCTATCTTGCTTTCAGAAGGATTTTTCCTTTTTGACTACCCCTTAGCACAATTTAGCACAAGATTGATACTCAATAAATCTTTTCTTAAACTTTTTATTTTGAATAGTTTAAAATTTACAAAACATTTGCAAAGATAGTTGAAGGAGTTCTGTACACTTTCCACTCAGCTTTCCCTAATGTTAGCAGAGTAAGTACCATGGTGCTTAGTCAAAACTAAGACTCTGTTAACTAAAGACTTTATTTGATTTTTATAAGTTTATCCACTAATGTCATTTTTTCTGTTCCATGATCCAGTCCAGCACACCATACTACATCTAGTCTTCATCTCTCCTTAGTCTACTCAGATATGGAACCATTTCTCAGTCTTTTCTTGTTTCTCATGATCTTAACTAATAAAGAAGTTTGCTTAAACAAACAAATAAAGGTTTTGTACTGAAAAATCAACCAATCTAGTTTACATATTATGTGTTTTGTATATAGAGTTGTGTGATATAAAATAAATGCCTATTCTATGATTTTATTATAATCATTTTTCTTAAAACATCTTATATATAATATTATGTAATATAGCTTAAATATTTATATAATGGCAAATGTAGTAAGACAAGTTAAATTATTTACTCTGATTATAAATTTTAAATGTAAAAAATGTTTCTAAATGTAAATGATTATGAACTTCTTCAGGGAATGGGAATTAAAGAAACCAGTAAGCCACATAACAGTAGAGAGACTAAGACTGGATTAGGGTTAAGATCATCTAATTTGGATTCAGAAAGACTTGGATTTTGTTATCAACTTTAGTAATTAACTGGGTATCTGGATTTAGACATGTTACTTCATCTATCTAAAACTTAATTTTGTCTTTATTTAAATAAAGATAGTAATGTTACATATCTCATAGATTCATTTAAAGATTAAATGGTATAATAAATGTATTTTAGTAAATTAAAATTAGCCTTTAATACATGTAATTGTTAAACCAAAAGAAAAAAGCAGGAAAAGAACATAAAAAGAATAATTTAACAATGTAAAAATTCTCATTAAATCTGAACAAATTAGAAGAGATAATATAATTTCCCAGGAGAAAACCCAGACAATTCATTTGTTATCTGTCAACATTTAATGTGTATCAGAAAACTGTATAACTGTGGTCTTCTTTTATAAGATTTTAGTGTTTCTTTGTAAATTAATTTATCTTAATATAGAACTGCAATATTAATGCAACACACACCAGTGAACTCTGCAAGATGTTTTAACAGTCTCCTGTGACACTGAGGAACTCAATAAGAAGAACAAGAATTAGCCATTGGCTCAATCTATAGGCACAATCTTAAGCAATTTATTCATCATATAAGAATCATATGTTTTATGTGCAACAAATAAAAAGTATACTATATTAAAGACATTTTGTATAGGAAATGTATCAGAAAACAGAAAAACATTGTAAATCTAAGTTATTTTCCATACTAGCAATTTAGACAGGTCTCACATCCATTGCTTCTGGCTATTTCAAAATGCTGTAGAAAGCAGAGTCCCAGTTTCATGTATTAGTTTTACTGTTGGAGTTTTACTAAAAATTCAAAAGAATCCCAATAAATGTAATTGATAAGAAAGGCATAAATTGATGACGGAAAAGAAACCAATAGAAAATGGCAATATGCTAACATTTGTATGTTGCTTATGTATTTCAAAGCTTTCAAAACATTTTCTCACTTTATATATATCTGATTTGTTAAACTAATCAGGAGAATAACATTGGATTATATATGGAATAGGAAAACTGAGTACAGATATATTAACTTATTACTTCTGTTATCCAGGGATTTCTTGGTACTAAACTTGGGGCTTTTTTTTTTTTTTTTTTTTTTGAGACAGAGTTTTGCTCTTCTTACCCAGGCTGGAGTGCAATGGCGCGATCTCGGCTCACTGCAACCTCCGCCTCCTGGGTTCAAGCAATTTTCCTGCCTCAGCCTCCTGAGTAGCTGGGATTACAGGTGTGCGCCACCATGCCCAGCTAATTTTTGTATTTTTAGTAAAGACGAGGTTTCACCACGTTGACCAGGATGGTCTTGATCTGTTGACCTCGTGATCCACCCGCCTTGGCCTCCCAAAGTGCTGGGATTACAGGCTTGAGCCACCGTGCCCAGCCTTTTTTTTTTTTTTTTTTTTTTTTTTGGAATCAGAATTCTGTTTTATTCCTTATACCAGACAAGAAAATATTTTAGTTGAAGTCAATCATCTGGAATGGTATCTTTTCCCACTACTTGAACACACACAGAGGTCTAACCAAAGGCCTTTTTTGACTCCATAGACAAAACTAATTCTCAGGAATATCAAAGATGTATGGATCAGGAGTGAAAAACTCTAGAAACAACAACACTACCAATAAAATGGGAAATTTATTCGTATCTTGTTTAACGTCTTATGCAAAAGAAAAAAAAAATCCTACCTGTGTAATTAATTATACAAGCTTAGTTTTCTTCCAAAATCAAGTAAGCAAGTAGTCAATGAAGTGCTTCTTAAATTTTTTATTTAAAAAACTCTCACAAATACATGGAATATTACTAAATGTCAGAGCTTCTAGATCTTATCTCGCTTATAAAAAGATGTTAATCTACTTAGAAACATAAGACTAACATGTATGGACACCTGTAGTTGAATATCAAAAACTAACATATCTGACAAAATAGTATATTAATAGGGCTATATTATACTCCCCACTGAACAATGTGAGATCAGAGGAAGGGAAAGCCAATGAGAAAACGAGCAATCAGGGAAGGTTTCCTGTTAAAAAATTGAAGTAGGTTTAGTCTTGCAAACTCACCATGATTTGAAAAGGCAAGAAAAAGGTGGAGAATATTCTACACTAAGGAAATATAAAGAAGTACAAAGATATGCATGAAAATTTGGAAATATCAGTGTCAGGGAATAAATTAACATAATCTTGGTCTGAGTATGGTGGCTCAGGCCTGTAATCTTAGCACTTTGGTAGGCCAAGGCAGGAGGACTGCTTGAGCCCAGGAGTTTGAGATCAGTCTGAGCAACATAGTGAGACTCCACCTCTACAAAATTTTGTAGGAACAGTGACTCATGCCTGTAATCCCAGCACTTTGGGAGGCTGATGTAAGCAGATTAAGAAGTCAGGAGATCAAGATCATCCTGGCCAACATGGTGAAATCCTGTCTCTACTGAAAATATAAAAATTAGCTGGATGTGGTGGCACACCTGTAGTCCCAGCTACTGGGAGGCTGAGGCAGGGGACTTGTTTGAACCCAGCAGGAGGAGATTGTAGTGAGTGGAGATTGCTCTACTGCACACCAGCCTAAGTGACTGAGCAAGATTCCATCTCAAAAAAAAAAAAAAAAAAAAAAAAAAAACTTAGCCTAGCATGGTGGTGCACACCTATGGTCTCAGCTACTTAGGGGCTGAAATGGGAGGATGGAGACTGCAGAGAGCTGTGATCCCACCACTGCATGATAGCCTGCTGATAGAAGAAGACCCTGTCTAAAAAAAAAAAAAAAAAAAAAAAAAAAAAAAAAAAAAATGGAAAAAAAGAAAGAAAGAAAACTTAAAATTTTAGAGCTTGAAGGGATTTCAAACACTACACAACTCAATCTCCTGTTTTCTCAGTTTGGTATCCCAAGAATAAGAAAACAGAGGTGATTTGCCAAAGACACACAGCTTGTTAATGATTCAGTTGGTATATGAATCTGGGTCTCTTGATTTTCACAGTCCAGGGCTTTGAAAAATAAGTAACAAGTTAAATTTTACTAGTTCACATTTAATTCAATGTGAATGGAGCAATTAAAATTAAAGACTGGAAACAGGAGACTGGCAAACAGAGGATTTGAAAATATATTGTTGTAATTATTGTTAATCTGTGAGAGTTTCATCATGTTCACTTATCTTCCTGTTTCTGACAGGAGACGGTATTTCTGAAATCTAATGTTGCCTCTTGCAATTATTTGGCATGAAATGACTTAAAGAGTGCCAGAAATGTCCTGAGTAAGACTGCACAGCAAAGTTTCCACCCCATTTTCAGTGTTAAGATTCAGACAGTTTGCTTAAAGCTTCTGATGAGAGGTCCAGGCTTGGAAGTTCTAATGCACATGTGTTAGATGGTAATTGCATCAGAAGGGCAGGCAGGGTTACAATTTGACTTTACAAAGAATTTTTTCTGTTGTCTTGATTACTGAAATGTGTATTCAGGTGTAAACTTGTCAAAGTTATAAAATATATTATACACTATGAATTCACAGTAACTAATATAAAGGCAAATAATTTTCATGATTAGACACATTGGGAAAGTAATTTGAATTAATTCAGTAAAACTTTATATATACAATGAATATTTTTATTGTTTCCTATGTGTTTCCAGGTAGTCTTCCAGGTAATCATGACACATTGAAGAACAAACACTTAAAGTCCTGTGCTAATGTAGCTTCTCTTAGTAGAAACTTATATTTTAGTTCATTGTCTACATCCTAGAAAATGTGTCAAGAAGAGAACATGAAAAGATGAGACAAAAGTGACCTTTTGCTTACAAATGCATTCTAAAAGGGAAGGATGACATAAAGATTTAAAATTACAAAATAACAAGGTGTGATTGCCAGCTGAAAATTTATTGTGTCACACACAGAACAGAAGAAAGAGTGAATCACTCTATTGGGTAACGAACAGAAAGAATTTTGCTGAGAAATAGGCTCTATATCAGTTGCATTTTGAAAGTAGGGTTAAAGCTTGCCAAAATTAAGTTGAATATGCTAGCAAATGTATAAAATATAACAACTTTGGACTTGCTTCTAAGATGGCATCGTAGAGGCGACTCAGAATTGCAGCTCTCAGTGAAGGTGCAAAGGGTGAGTTTTAGCCGCATTCTCAGATGGACCTTTTCTGCCCACAGAACGTTGAAAGTCCCAGGTGTGGGAGAGACACGGAACGCCAGCGCAGCTGGCTCGTGTGGCCAGTTCGGCCGGGCCGGCGCCACACCTCAGTGGCACACGGCACAAAACTCACTGCTCTGGGTGCCCTGTTAAACTGGCAATCTGAGATTTGGAAGGGCAGATTGGCATGTCCATCTGATTGAATGGGACCTGGACAATGAGCCAGACCAGGAGATTCCTGGGAAGCGTGATCTGAGCCGGTGCAGTGGGCAGCAGCACAGGAGACTGCATGGATCCCAGTGCCCTATCGGCAGGCTACTGGGGCACCAGTGAGAGAGTCGACCATTCAGCTTGGGGAGAGGAAGAGAGAGAGAAGACGGACTCTGAGGCAGGGAGCTGGGTGATCAGGCTCAGCGGATCCCACCCTCACAGGGACAAGCAGGGCAGTGATTGGAGGCGCTCAGGGCTGAAAGTTTTGCTGCCGGCATCTAGGACGGTGCAGCCCAGTGGGGGAGGGGCGTCTGCCACTATGGACGCAATCTGCCCCTACTGAAGTACTGTCCAAGGCTGAAGCAGCCTGCCGTTGCCGAGGCAACCTGCCATAACAGAGAAACTCCACCGAGAGGGCGGAGCGCACCTCAGCAGAACGGAGCCTGCGGCAGCAGGGCGCACCCACACTAGCAGCCTGGAGCCCCAGCAGGCAAATAGTGAATAGACTACCTCCTAACTGGGCAGAAAAGTGCAACAGATAATCATAAAGAAAGCCCCAACTCCCTGAGACAGAGCATCTAAGGAGGAAAAAAAGGGGGGGGTTATGAGTTCTGTTGCAGCAGACATAAACATATCCTCCCAACATCCCTGAATGAACAATGGAGCTCACAGCTCAGCACTGGAGCTCCTATAAAGCACAGACCATCTCCTCAAGCAGCTCCCTGACCCCTGTATATCCAAAGAGTCACCCCAAAAAAGGACTAATCAGACTGACATTTGGCGGGCATCATTCTGGAACAAAGATAGCAGAAAAAGAAACTGGTAGCATTCCTCACTGTTCTGCAGCTGCTACAGGTGTACCCCAGACAACCAGGGCCTGGAGTGGACCTCAGCACTCGTACAGCAGAGGGGTTAGACCATTAGAAGAAAAACTAAGTAACAGAAATACTTCATCATCAACAATCTGGGCATCCACTCAGAGACCCAATTGAAAAATCAGCAACTACTAAGATGACAGGTGGATAAATCCATAAAGATGGGAAGAAACCAGCGCAAAAAGGAGGAAAACACCCGAAATCAAAACACCTCACCTCCTACAAAGGACCAAAACTCCTCACCAGCAAGGGAACAAAGCTGGACGGAGAATGAGTGTGACGAAATGACGGAATCAGACTTCAGAAAGTGGATAATAAGAAACTTCAGTGAGCTAAAAGAACATGTTCTAAATCAGTGCAAAGAAACTAAGAACCTTGAAAAAAAGATTTGAAAAAAGATTCGAGGAAATGATAAAAAGAATGGACAACTTCGAGAGGAATATGAATGAATTGAAGGAGCTGAAAAACACAACACGAGAACTTCACGAAGCATGCACAAGTTTCAACAGCCGAACTGACCAAGCAGAAGAAACAATATCAGAATTCGAAGATCAACTCAATGAAATAAAATGAGAAACCAAGATTAAACAAAAAAGCGCAAAAAGGAATGAACAAAATCTCCAAGAAATGTGGGACTATGTGAAGAGACCCAACCTATGTTTGATAGGTATACCAGAATGTGATGAAGAGAATATATCCAAGCTGGAAAACACTTTTCAGGAGGATTATCCAGGAAAATTTCCCCAATCTAACAAGACAGGTCAATACTCAACTCCAGGAAATACAGAGAACACCACAAAGACACTCTGCAAGAAGAGCAACCCCAAGGCACATAATCGTCAGATTCACCAGGGTTGAAATGGAGGAGAAAATACTAGGGGCAGCCAGAGAGAAACGTCGGGTCACCCACAAAGGGAAGCCCATCAGACTCACACCAGATCTCTTGGCAGAGACTCTACAAGCCAGAAGAGAGTGGGGGCCAATATTCAACATCCTTAAAGAAAAGACATTTCAACCCAGAATTTCATATCCAGCCAAACTGAGCTTCATAAGTGAAGGAAAAATAAAATCCTTCATGAACAAGCAAGTACTCAGAGATTTTGTCACCACCAGGCCTGCTTTACAAGAGCTCCTGAAAGAGGCACTACACATAGAAAGGAACAACCAGTACCAGCCATCCTAAAAGCAGACCAAATGCTAAAGAGCATCAAAAAAATGAAGAATCTACATGAACCAATGGGCAAAACAGCCAGCTAGCATCAAAATGGCAGTATCAAATTCACACATAACAATATTAACCCTAAATGTAAATGGGCTAAATGCACCAATCAAAAGACACAGACTGGCAAACTGGATAAAAAAACAAAACCCATCGAAGTGCTGTATCCAGGAAACCCATCTCACACGCAAGGATACACAAAGGCTCAAAATAAAGGGATGGAGGAAGATTTACCAACCAAATGGAGAGCAAAAAAAAGCAGGAGTTGCAATTCTCGACTCTGATAAAATAGACTTTAAAGCAACAAAGATCAAAAGGGACAAGGAAGGTCATTACATAATGGTAAAAGGATCGATACAACAAGAAGAGCTAATGATTCTAAATATATATGGACCCAATGTAGGAGCACCCAGATATATAAGGCAAGTTCTTAATGACTTACAAAGGGACTTAGACTCCCACACAATAATAGTGGGAGACTTTAACACTCCACTGTCAATAGCAGACAGATCAACCAGACAGAAAATTAACAAGGATATTCAGGAATTGAACACAGACCTGGAACAAGCAAACGTGATAGACATTTACAGAACTCTCCACCCCAAATCCACAGAATATACATTCTTCTCAGCACCACATCACACCTACTCCAAAATTGACCACATAATTGGAAGTAAAGCACTCCTCAGCAAATGCAGAACAACTGAAATCATAACAAACAGTCTCTCAGCCCATAGTGCAATCAAGTTGGAACTCAGAATTCAGAAAATAACTCAGAACCGCACAGCTCCATGGAAACTGAACAACTGGCTCTTGAATGTTGATTGGATAAACAATGAAATAAAGGCAGAAATAAAGAAGTTCTTCGAAACCAACGAGAATGAAGACAAAATGTACCAGAATCTCTGGGACACATTTAAAGCAGTCTGTAGAGGAAAATAAATGCCCACATGAGAAGAGTGGAGAGATTCAAAATTGACACCCTATCATCCAAATCAAAAGAGCTAGAGGAGCAATATCAAAAAAGCTCAAAACCTAGCCAAAGACAAGAAATAACTAAGATCAGAGCAGAACTAAAGGAGATAGAGACAAGAAAAACCCTTCAAAAAATCAATAAATCCAAGAGCTGGTTTTTTGAAAAGATCAACAAAATAGACAGACCACTAGCCAGATTGATAAAAAAGAAAAGAGAGAACAACCAAATAGATGCAATAAAAAGCGATAATGGGGAAATCACCACAGATTCCACAGAAATTCAAACCATCATCAGAGAATACTACAAACAACTCTATGCACATAAACTAGTAAACCAGGAAGAAATGGATAAATTCCTCGACGCCTGTGTCCTCCCAAGCCTAAACCAGGAGGAAGCCAAAACTATGAATAGACCAATAACAAGATCTGAAGTTGAGGCAGCAATTAAGAGCCTACCACACAAAAAAAGCCCAGGTCCAGATGGGTTCACAGCTGAATTCTACCAGACACACAAAAAGGATCTGGTACCATTCCTTCTGAAACTATTCCAAATAATTCAAAAAGTGGGAACCTTTCCCAAATCATTTTATAAGACAACGTCATCCTGACACCAAAACCCGGCAAAGACTCAACAAAAAAAGAAAACTTCAGGCCAATATCCATGATGAACATAGATGCAAAAATCTTCAATAAAATACTGGCAAACCGATTGCAACAGAACATTAAAAAACTTATCCATCATGATCAAGTAGGATTCATCCCAGGGATGCAAGGCTGGTTCAGCATATGCAAGTCTAGAAATGTAATTCACCACATAAACAGAAGCAAAAACAAAAACCACATTATTATCTCAATTGATGCAGAGAAGGCATTTGACAAAATTCAATAGCTCTTTATGCTAAAAACCCTCAATAAACTTGGTATTGATGGAACATATCTCAAAGTAATAAAAGCTATTTACGACAAACCAACAGCCAATATCATACTTAATGGGCATACTTAATGTGGCGATTCCTCAAGGACCTAGAAATAGAAATTCCATTTGACCCAGCAATCCCATTACTGGGTATATATCCAATGAACTATAAATCGTTCTACTATAAGGACACATGCAAACGAATGTTCATTGCAGCACTGTTTACAATAGCAAAAACCTGGAACCAACCCAAATGCCCATCGATGATAGACTGGACTGGGAAGATGTGGCACATATACACCATGGAATATTATGCAGCAATCAAAAATGATGAGTTTGTGTCCTTTGTAAGGACATGGATGAATCTGGAGAACATCATTCTCAGCAAACTGACACAAGATCAGAAAAAGAAATACCGCATATTCTCACTCATAGGCGGGTGAGAAAAATGAGAACACATGGACACAGGGAGGGGGTCTACTACACACTGGGGTCTATTGGGGGGAATGGGGGAGGGACAGCGGCGGGGGGCTGGGGAGGGATAGCCTGGGGATAAAAGCCAAGGTGGGAGAAGGGGAGGAAGGCAGCAAAACACACTGACATGTGTGTACCTATGCAACTATCTTGCATGTTCTTCACATGTACCCCAAAACCTATAATGCAATAAAAATTTAAAAAGTTAAAGAAAATATATATAACAACTTTGGAGTTGAGATAAATGGTTATTTAAACAGCAAGCAAAATTTTATCTTATAAAATTTTATATTCTTATTGCTTCTTCCTTTTCTCTCTGTATGAAACCATTTTAAGCATTATAATGGATCTCATTACAAGATGTATTGGATAATTGGATGTAATGAATGCAGATTAAGAATGTTTTGCATTTACTTAGTAAAATATAGCTTATTAAATACAATGTTGAGATATAATTACATATTAAAATTTGAGTCATTTTTATAGATTACTGCTCATGAGTTCTACATTAACCTTGAGGCATAGAAGTTACATACTATAGTAGCAGAAGGCTCAGATGGAATCAATTCTTACATTAGGTTATTAATGTCTCTCTAATTGTCTGCTATGCTATCTGCAGTTTTTATCCAGCCAAGTTAAAAAATAGCCAAAAGGTAAACAATATCTAAAAATTGTTAAATGTAGAGAGGAGTCATGTCCTGGTTTGCTTTTAAAAGGCATATTCAAATAATTGAAAATTTCTTTGGAAATGCAAGTGGATAAGTTATATCAATTTTGGCACCTAAATATGGCTTAAAAATAATTTGGGAACTCCATAAGCCCACCCAGTATTTCGATTTATTTTCAGTGGAGCACTTATTTTTTTTCTAATGAAAGATTCAAGACACCTAATAAAGATAAAGGTATCCAGTGACCGCAGAAACTCCCATGACACTGAAGAAAAATCTGACTGGAAGAGAAAATGAAGAAAATGAATTTTTAATATCAACTGTTGGTAAGTCTAGTTTAAAGTTGTGCTAATCCATAAATTAAAAGTTGTTTCGTGGTGGTTCTCAGTTTAAATAAAATGAATTTAAGAGAGTAATTGTAACTGTTTAATAGAATACTTGAGTGTTCGCTTCGGCAGCACATATACTAAAATTGGAATGATGCAGAGAAGATTAGCATGGCCCCTGCACAAGGATGACACGCAAATTCGTGAAGCGTTCCATATTTAAAAAAAAAAAAAATAGGATGCTTGAAAAGCAAAAGTCATCATATAATGAGTAGAAATTGTAAAATGTTGAGACACTTTGAAAGAATTTGTCAAACTCCACAGCTTTTGCATGGCAAAAGAAACAGTCACTAGAGTGAATCGGCAACCAACAGATTGGGAAAAAAATCTTTGCAGTTTACCCAACTGACAAAGAGCTGATATCCAGAATTTACAAAGAACTCAAACAGATTTACAGGAAAAAAACAAACAAGCCCATTCAAAAATGGGCAAAGGACATGAACAGACACTTTACAAAAGAAGACATATATGAGGCCAACAAACACATGAAAAAATGCTCATCATCACTGGTCATTAGAGAGATGCAAATCAAAACCACATTGAGATACCATCTCACGCCAGTTAGAATGGCGATCATTAAAAAATCTGGAGACAACAGATGCTGGAGAGGATGTGGAGAAAGAGGAACACTCTTACACTGTTGGTGGGAGTGTAAATTAGTTCAACCATTGTGGAAGACAGTGTGGCGATTCCTCAGGGACCTGGAAATAGAAATTCCATTTGACCCAGCAATCCCATTACTGGGTATATATCCAACGACTATAAAGCGTTCTACTATAAGGACACATGCACACGAATGTTCATTGCAGCACTGTTTATAATAGCAAAGACCTGGAACCAACCCAAATGCCCATCGATGATAGACTGGACTGGGAAGATGTGGCACATATACACCATGGAATATTATGCAGCAATCAAAAATGATGAGTTTATGTCCTTTGTAAGGACATGGATGAATCTGGAGAACATCATTCTCAGCAAACTGACACAAGAACAGAAAAGGAAATACCACATATTCTCACTCATAGGCGGGTGAGAAAAATGAGAACACATGGACACAGGGAGGGTGGTACTACACACTGGGGTCTATTGGGGGAATAGGGCAGGGACAGTGGGGGGGAGCTGGGGAGGGATAGCCTGGGGAGAAATGCCAAATGTGGGTGAAGGGGAGGAAGGCAGCAAAACACACTGCCATGTGTGTACCTATGCAACTCTCTTGCACGTTCTGCACATGTACCCCAAAACCTAAAATGCAATAAAAATTTAAAAAAAAAAGAAATAATTTATCAAATCTGTGTGTAGTTAAAAATTAGAGTTTGGAAAATGTACAAAGAGTAACATTACAGGAATACATGGGCACAGATGAGTCCACAGACTATGCAAGTATGTCTCTCTCCATAGGTTATCATCATGACCACTTATGCACTAAGCTCAGGGGTAGATGGAGAGGAATGCAGAATGAAGAGAAACTGAGTCAATCCCATTCAAAGAAGCATGCTTTCCAGTCATTAATTATTCCAAGTAATTCTCTGTTGTTGTTTTCTTTCTTTTTTTTTTTTTTTAATATGAAGATATCCTGTGTAAGGATGAAGAAAAGATATCTGAGAAAAATGACTTTGATGTGTTTTCCTCTTTGATTAGAATTGCATGGAATATATCAATTTAATATTTTCCCTTTGAGATAATAATTAGAATGGCTATATATTATTTAAAATAGTGGGCCCAAAGTGGCTCCGGCCAGATGTCGTGGCGCTTGCGAAGGCGAGGCCAAGAGTTCAAGGCCAACCAACCTCAGCAACCTTACAAGCTCTCATTGATTGGCAAAAAAAAAAATAATAATAATAATAAAATAAAAAATAATATAATAAAATAAAATAATTATAACACAAATTATTATCATTCATTTGAAATGAATTGTTAGACCTCTCTAAGTGGTGTCCTCTCTTCACCTATAAAGTTTGTTTCTCTGAGGTTTAAATTAGAAAATCTAGGCATAATTTTTATCTAATAATGTTAATAAAATAAATAGGAAGCTGTGGATATCCCTCTGATACTCTAAAGGGTTTATTTTGTTTTGATATTTTTTTGAAACAGTTATCACCTAAAATTTTTAAAAATGTAAAAATATATAAATATTAGTTTCTTACTATGTATAATGCTAGGTTCTGTATAAGTTACTGAAGTACATGACATCAACTTTACCCCCCCCCAAATTCTCATCTGTTAATATAATGTAATCTAACTTCAGAGATGATAGACTAGGCTAAAATTTTCTGCTACATCATGCAGATTTTAGTGAGTAGCATGCCTTCTTACACACTGAATATTTATCCTGGTAATATTTTCTGGGATTCTGCTATATGGTTAGATAACGATGTCAATGAAATCCTTTTATATCCATACACAAATTTCCTTCAATATAATCCTACAGAAACCAACTTTATCATCACTAAATCAGAACACAATATGTGAAGCTGTAAGGAAAATTTTACCCAGCATTCTAATAAATACAGAACGTCAACTTTGAGGACAGGAGGTTCTTAGGAAGCTACACTTGATCTTCTGCATATTATTTTGAACATTCAAAGGAAAGTTTACTAAATGTCACCCTAAATATGTAAATGTCACTAACACTTTTTCTAGTTCTAAAAGCTCATGATTCCATGATTCTATAATTTAGCCTACAAAAATACTCTTCAAAACATAACTTGAGCCATTCAGGAAATAATACCACAAAGCCAGTCATGTTTGTGCTTCTGCCTTTTGGATGGACCACTATTTATTTTTATAGCTTTCCCCCTGATGGACCTATATGGGAGGGGGAGACACCAAAATATGATCCTCATTATTATCAGTTCTTATTTTTTTCAAACTTGGAATTCAATTGGTTGAAAATCATTGATTTAATCTGCCTCCAGTTAGTTTGTGTTGGACTAAGGTTGATAAGTAAAATAAAATGTTGGACATAAAACTTCTATGACATTTCCAAATATTATAAACTCTTTTTTCCCTTTCCTTCCTAAAACACCCTCATGTACTGTGACTTGAGTTGGACTAATTTTTCTCTGTAAATTGGAAAATGCAGTAAAAAGAAAATTTTTAAGTGTCTCTGATTTCATATTTTTAAAACTACAGTTAACTGATCAAAAAATGTTAAGTTAAATATATCAAAGTGTGTGACATCAGCTCCAACCTGTAATGAATTACACCTCCAAAGCCTAAAAATGTAACCAATTATCAGATTCTTGCATTTTTTATCCCTTGAATGGTTCAAAACATATATTATATAAACATATGTTTATACTGTATACATTGTATACATATTATATATATAACAAAAGATGTTTCTATTGTAGATGTTACATATTATAATGCATAAATACACAATACAGACTTAGTATATATTTCAACATAAATACCAGATTAAACAAAAGTCAAGCAAATAACACTACTTAATATATTTTGAAATTTTATTTGTAAACATTTTACTATCAAAAATATAAAATAATTTAATAATTGACAAGAGTTAAAACCCTGATATCCTTCTTAATCCTGAAAAAGTTTCAGTTATTTTAGAATTGAGAAGTATATCAAGCAAACATAAGGTATAATCAGCATAAATCTCTCACAGATTTCATTTATCTCAGGTAAAATGTTGCAATGAAGTTACAGAGAAGCTACAAAATGTTTTACACATTTCAGAGTAATCAAGATTTGAATAAATTTCAATAAATATCTAAATTGGATCGAATAATACTATGATGGAAAATTGCATTTTGTTGTAATTAGGTATTTTGAAATTTTATGTATATAGGCATTATGAAATTTTCAGCAGTGCTGCTTTGGGAATATCGATTTGTTCAGTTTTCTAAATAAATGGTAACTAAATCCTTTTGTGAAAGAAAATTATGACTTTTTAAGGGAAATCCTTAACTATATATCATGACAATGTGCCTGAAAAACATATTGGGTTTTTTTGTTGGTTTGTTTGTTTTTACTTCAAAATAAAGTATCAAATAAGGTCAAATTAGATTAGGACTAAAAATTGCTTCAAGAAACATCATCATACTGCCTTTTGTGAAACAAAAGGGCTTAGTCTTAATATCCAGAAAGAATATTTCCTTTTAGGGTGGAAAATGTGATGAAAAACCAATAGTAGCTATACCTATACCCTACTTATTTTATTATCTGAGGAACATAGAGAGTAGAAAAATAAACATTGGAAACTTGGAAAGGTGAGATGGTAGGTGAGGGGTGAGAAATTTCCTAATGAGACAATGCACACTACTTTAGTGATGGTGATGCTAGAAGCTGAATCTTTACCACTATTCAGTAAATCCATGTATCAAAACTGCACTTCTATCCTCTAAATATATAAAAATAAAAAATATATGTAATACAATAATAATAATAAGTAAAAAGAGAAAATGGTAGGGAAAAAAATACTTGGATCATTCTTGGTTGGTTTCTCCTAGTGATATGGCTACTGATGCAGAGTATGCCTTTTGGACAGAAAAATTTTATTCATGATGGTTGAAATTCCAGGAAGAATGATGGAATGTCATTCTTCATCTTCCCAGTTGTCAGTTGTAAATTTGAAAAGTTACATTGGCTTTCCATTGAATTATGTATCAAAGTGGTTTTCCTGTTAGGTCCAGCAGGAATCTGCTGAAGAAAGGCCACAACAGCATCCTGGAAATCAACATGGAGCATTTTGTGTCAAAAGTACTTTCTGTTAACCTGTAGTATATTTAGCTCAAAGGATATGACTGGTTAAAGCACAAATAAACTATTTAGAGAGACACATCCTCAGATGTCCCATTGCATTTATTTGTTGCTTTTAATTTTTTTTAATCAACTATACCTATCCTTATTAACATGACCTTTGTACGTGGTTTAGTAAATTGAAAATATCTGGATTTGACAAGTACTTTTCCCCATCTGATTAGTGTGTATAGAATCATTTTCAGAATTTAAAATTTGAAAACATATGTTTCTGATTTACAGTTAATTCAGAAAAATGTTACTGTTCCAGAGCAGTTTAGTGTCCAAGAATGCTATAGAAAAAATAAATAAATAAAAGGTCATCTATCCTCTTTCCTTTAGGTTTAGAATTATTTTATTGTATCCACCCTCTCTCATTTCCCCTGATCTAGTTTCAGTAGTCACAAAGTTTCTTTTAGTTCCCCAGGGAGAGAATGCTATAATCTAATTATTTTTGTGGTTTTCCTAAAATTTAATGTCAACTTCTTTGTGGTTTATTCTATATTCAACCAAATATATGTATTTTATTATTATTTTCTTTGTACCACCAGAAGTCATTCTTTCTCTTCCAAAGGATATATAATATTATACTCTTGGATAAAGACCAACAGCAGTTTTTGATATTTTCTTTGCAATGTTTCAAATAATTATTTTATTTATCAATGTATGCAGGTATGCTGAAGTGTATGTAAGGCTTTAACAGCCTAATATGGTTTCAAACAATCTGTTTTTTAAAACGTCAGGGGTGAAGGCTGGCGGTGACTAAGTACAGTATCAAGGAAGCAACTGTTTATATGCTCTAGGTAAAAGAAATGTTTATACACAGTATCTTTAGTTAACCTTTAGTAGATGTTTCATCTTATTCACTCTGTTAAGTCTATTGAGTCAAATGGTGTTAATATTATATTATAATCCTTCATTAATGTTATTTTTTTATAAACAAGAAAACTCTTTTGCATTTGGCCATTATATCATATGCATATTGCATGCATTCTCGTGGCCCTTGTGTATGCATTATAGCTCCCATTTTTTGCTTATAATCTCAGTAAAGACAACCCTCCTGACTCAGGCATATACATTTGTATTATTTTTAGTGTTTAAAAAAAGCATGCAGATGTATACATATCTGTATATAGAGAGCTATATTATCTCAAGTTTTTTCACAATTCTGTCCAATAAGTGTGTAAAAGGTGTTTTTTATTACTTAATAAATATGGAAACTGAGATTTTAAAAAGGTTAAAAATCTTGAAGAAGGAATTATATCTGGCAAATAGTAGGATTAAAACTAATATCTGTTTTCTGATTTGTTATCTAGTAATCAGAATATGATAATGATAATCAACATTAAGTTTTCATCATGTAAGAGATATTGCGCTATATAAAACTTGATATAAAGGAAAATTTTTACTACTCTATTGTTTTAAATTTATTTATTTATTTATTTATTTATTTATTTATTTATTTATTTTGAGACGGAGTTTTGCTCTTGTTACCCAGGCTGGAGTGCAATGGCGCGATCTCGGCACACCGCAACCTTCGCCTCCTGGGTTCAGGCAATTCTCCTGCCTCAGCCTCCTGAGTAGCTGGGATTACAGGCACGCGCCATCATGCGCAGCTAATTCTTTTGTATTTTTAGTAGAGACGGGGTTTCACCATGTTGACCAGGATGGTCTCGATCTCTTGAGCTCGTGATCCACCCACCTCGGCCTCCCAAAGTGCTGGGATTACAGGCTTGAGCCACCGCGCCCGGGCTTTACTACTCTATTATAGTGTACTTTCATTTCTCCAATACCTAATATAATCCATTAACAAGGCAGAAACCCAATAAGTAATTTTTTTATTTAGAATTTCTCCTTATTAGATCTGCATCATCTTTAAATTGTTAGGTGTTGCTATAGCCTTCCTAGCAGAAAATAACTTAATTATAAGGTTCTTGGGTAGATTGAATATATAATCTTTGTAATTCCAGTCATTTGGTGGTATAAACTATGTAGCTGTGTAAAATAAAGGTGGGTAACATGTTATTGAATATCAACTATGTATCAGTTCACATTTTAGCCACAGATGACAATTTGTCTATCTCTCATTTTCCTTTCTAAGTTATTTCTACCTCAGTATCAGCCCTGTTGACACCTCATTTGTGAGAACAATCCTTTCACATATTTCCAAATGATTCCAGACCTAAATTGTACTAATTATTCTTTTCATTTTTGGCTTATTCCTCCTGTCTCAAATTCCCAGTAACAGAACATCTTTTCACTCATAACTATCCCTGACTCCATCCACCCATCCCTCCCATCCCACTGTCAGTTCAGTCATGTTCTATGAGAGTCTTCTTCAGCCTTTGTCTAAAATGTTTTTACTCATTTTAACATTGAGCAATTTTCATTTTCCAGTTTGTATGTGAGTCTCCTAGATTCTGTCAGTCCATTTTTTATAGAATCATATGTTTGATAAATAGGGGAAATATATATATATATAATGAATAAAGAAAAAAGAAACTATGGGGATTATACACATGTCCAAGTTGAAAAATCTTGGAATCCCTTTTTCCTACTGGTTTTATATTTCTGTCTTATCCCCATCTGATTTTCCTTGGAGTTTATTTTTCGTTTTCTAGACATAAGATATCTTCTTCAGTATTTCAACACCTTCTGGCGTATTATAAAGTTATCACTCACAAAATTAAACTTGAATCACATGTATATGTTTTTATTTAAGTTAAAGAGAAAGTGTGTATACATTTACAGGATAAATTTGAGTAATATGCTTTTTAAAATAAGATTGGCAATATTTGATATTAGAAAGTACTTTTATACTTTATCAATTTATATCATTTTGCATTATATCATTTTGCATTCTACTTTAATTAATTGGAATTAAATTTGTATTTTAGTTTTAAAATATGAGACATAACATAAAATATAACTCCTAATTTAACAAGATCTGAAATGTTATAAATATGAGACTGTTTTACTTTTCCATGTCATTAATAACATTTTTGTATTCAGACCACTGCTTTCACTAGCCTATTAATCATGTTTCAATGCAATTGTTTTTAACTCTGAAAAAGGGCTTTTTATGTTATCCATTTTATGTCAATTAATATTTATTTCCCTTGACAATACAATGAATAAGTCAAATAAAAGTAATTTATATAAAATAAACTGAAAGTAATATGCATTTACTTTGATCTAAATCTTTCTAAAGCTATGATTTATTATCTGAAAACTCTAAGAAAAAATAAGGCTCCCTGCTCATAATTGCATTATTTTCTGTCCTATTAGTGTCAGATTTGCACATTTTAAAAATTAACAGTGTTAATTGCCATGTTTTGTTGTTAAGATTCTGCTCTGTTTCAAGTAATTGGTATGTACCTTTCTCTCCTAATTTCGTGTCCTCATTAAAACCCTCCCTTTCAGAAAATAATACTGTATCTTCTTGATATGACATGAGAGACTGTCTAGTTTTAACCCATTATTTTGAATATGAGGATTTTAAGATGCAAACATATATATTTACATATATATAAGATTTGCTTAAGGTCATACAATGTTCAGACATTGGATTAAGAACCATACTTCTATTTTGTTTCTAAAAACATAAGTCATATAAAGTTGTTTTTTAATTTGTTCTTCTGCACCTTCTAGAATTATTTACTAATTTGCAGTGTCCAGAATGTGGACATAAGCATTTGAGGTCTTGGTAAGATTTGACTATTTAGCTGTGCTACAATTTTTGATTTTCCATTTTCTAAGGTGGTGATAATAGCAGGCAGAGTAGTGATCCCTAAAACATGTCTACATCTTAATCCTCGGAATCTGTGAATATACCATGTTATATGGCAAAGAAGAATTAAGATTTCAGGAAGTAATCACTTGACCTCTTAATATAAGATCACAGGGGTAATTATATTTGGAAGCAGGAGGCAGAAAAGTCAATGTCAAAGTGATGAGATGTGAGAAGGACATGGCTTCCCATTGCTAACTTTGAAAATGAAAGGATGCTATAATCCAAGAGATGCTGGCAGCCTCTAGAAGCTGAAAATGGCAAGGAAACGTCTTAACCTGAAAAGCCTCCAGAAAGAAATACAGACCCAAACGACCTTGATTCAGTAAGGTTCAGTGAGACCTGTTTCAAACTTCTGACCTCTAGAACTGTAAGATAAATTTGTCTTGTTTTTAAGCCACTGTGTTCATGTCAATTTGTTACAACAGCAAAAGAAAATTAATACAGGTAGTAATCCTTCTTAATATATGTTAAAATTTGTAAACCTCATTCATTGGAACTAACCTGTTAGTGAAGTATTCAGAGGAGTATTTCTACTGGTTCCCTTGGTAGTTTTCCCAAAGTTTACCTCTTTTATTTTTCTTTTTGAGACGGAGTTTCACTCTTTTTTGCACAGGCAGGAGTATAGTGGCACGATCTCAGCTCGCTGCAGCATTCGCCTCTCGGGTTCAAGTGGTTCCCTGTCTCAGCCTCTTGAGTGGCTGGGGTTACAGGCGCCTGCCACCACACTTGGCTGATTTTTGTATTTTTAGTAGAGACAGAGTTTCACCATATTGGCCAGGCTGGTCTCAAACTCCTGACCTCAGGTGATCTGCCAGCCTCAGCCTCCCAAAGTGCTGGGATTACAGGGATAAGCCATCGTGCCTGGCCAAGTTTACCTCTTTTTTGATGGAGACACAGTGAATAGGTTTTAATTGTAGTTGACCCTTGTACAACATGAGTCTGAACTGCATGGGTCCACTCATAGGTAGATTTTTCTCTGCCTCTGTCACCTCTGAGACAGTAAAGTTAACCATTGTTTTTCTGCTCCTTCTCAGGCTATTCAACATGAAGACAAAGAGCATGACCTTTATGACAATCCAGTTCCACTTAATGAATAACAAATATATTTTCTCTTTCTTATGATTTTCTTAATGATATTTTCTTTTTATTCTAGTTTAAGAATACAGACCAAAGCATGCATAACATATCAATATGTGTCAATTGATGGAGTTATTGGAAAAGTTTCTAGTCAACAGTAAGCTATTAGTAAACAAGTTATTTGAAAATCAAAAGGTACACACAAATTTTCAGCTGCACAGGAGGTCAGTACCTCTAACACCTGCATTCTTCAAAGGTCAGCTCTATTTGCATTGTTAAAAAAAATAAAAATAAAGAGGTTCAGGACATGGGAGTGTGCGCTGGCATTCTGTGCAGGCAGTGTGATTTCAGCCAACTGGGATTCTAGTTTTGGTAGACAACAGATAATTGCGACACTGGGACTAGAGAATCATTCAGGCAGCAGGAGTTTTCGAATAAAGACCAAGTAGGCTTTAATTTCTTTATGGTATACTATCATGTAATTCCTCTGGCTTCAGATCCTGCATCTATGAAATAAATATGATATCTCACAGTTGTACAATCAAACTAAATAATACATATACAATGCCTTGTGCAAAAGCTCATGTATAATAAACATTAAAAAACCAGTATTTTGTTATACTATGGATCCTGGAGCAAAGAAATTAGTTTACTCTTACCTGGGTTTATATGCTCTCAAAGAAACAAAACAAAAAAGCATTATAAAATCAGTTTGCTCTCCGAGGTTTGTGACTACCAAAACAATGGGAAAGAAGCCATGTGTTAGACTCTTTTATCATTCCCTCACTTTTTTCTTGTTCTCCATTAATATATTAACAAAAACAATGTAGAGATATATAATATTGTCTTTATTTCTATTCCTTGGTTAAAAGGAAAGACAAATCAAATCAATCCTGATGTAGAGGATGATTAGGAGTACCAGTAAATACTTCAAGGTATTGGTTCAAGTTCTAATTTTTGGAAGCCAATATTTTGGCTTCAGTCATCACCATGATTTAATCAGGAAGACTTTTCTTATTGCTGTTTACTTCAATAAAGTTCTTGCTGGAATGATGCCCAGCTAGTGTCAATGGATTATCCAAACTCTTCAATAAACAGAGTGTAATAAATAGCTGAAACATGGTTCATCAGAGGACACACATATCTTAGCAAAATTTTCATTTTAAAAACCTGGATTGATTTTGTACATATTCAGATTGTTAGTTTTCTCTCTTCTATTCAATTCCTATATTTTACAGTGAAACATCAACATGCTGACTCCTCAAAGACCCTTGTGCATATTACAGACATTCTGTAGCACAAACAATACTCATATTTCCTCAAAGTTACTGGCATTGCTCCTGATACTTAAAAAGGGCTCCCTCCCTAATTTTCATCCACATCATTTGATACGCTGGAAAATATCAGTATTGCTTATTCAGTTGTTAGTTATTGTATAGCTTTATAAGTTTATTGATTGTATTATTTAAATTATGAGTTATCTTCTGAAGTTTTTTAAAGTCCAACTAGAATATCAGATTCTTATTTACAAATACCTATAATTTTTATTCCTAATTTTTCAGCTTGTGAGATTTATTATTTTTACTTGATTTGTCGACAAGATTAAGTGAAACACTAGATGAAAAATTAACTTATGAACAGTAAACCTATAAATAGTAGCAGCAGCAGCAGAGTTATATCTTTGATATGTTTGAGTAATTTTTGAGATTTTGTGTATATGTGAAGTGGAGCCTCACAAAGAGATAAAAAGTAAAAGTCATAATATCAGGCAAAAATATCGGTATTTCAATCATAGTGATTGCATTATGATATTTCTATATTACATGTCATCTACATTGTAAGTTTTATTAAGATTATAATAAGACATACACATTCGTTAGGCAGTTATCTTTATCTTTTGACTTTTCTTTCTTTGTATTTTCCTTTTTTCCTTCCACTAGCCATATACATCCTTTGATGTATGAAAGTATGAAAATCTGAAAAAAAAAAGCAATAATGTATGACGAAGTCAGTCAGTTCTTATCCAAAAAAAAATTTAAAAAATTGTTTGCCGCTTGCTGCCTGTTGTCTGTTGTCCCTCTCCTACCTAAGAAACTTGACCAAAACAAACAAAAAAGCACTAAATTTATTTTTAAGTGTTGGAAAAAAGTATGCTGAGATTCTTATCTAGGTATTAAGCCTAAATAAACAGTCGCATTATCTGAATTCTAAAGCCTCAATTCCGTTCAATAAATATCTATTAACTTGGCTGAGGACAGAAGGATAAAGGAAGCCAAATTCCTGATATCAATTACATATCCGTCTACATGAAGGAAACTTGGTGAATTGACAGCAAGCCTATTGCAGCTTAGACTACTTGTCTATCTCAAGACAGTAAGATAGCTGGTGCCAAATTATCTTTTTTTTTACCAGAAAAATTAAAATATTTTTTAGAAACATGCTGTAGTTCTCCAATTCTGCCCCTGTGATTTGGAATTCATCACATGCCCTTTTTTGAGAGCAAAATAAAAGAACAATAATTTTGTTTGAGTTCATTGCCCTCCAGGGCAAAAATCTGTGTTTTGTTAATAAAGAAAAATGAAGGAATGGATTGTTAGACTGCAGTTTCTCCCAAGCATCCCAAGAAATTACTTATTTACTGCTGATGCTCCATATGAAATTTAAATGGATATTTTCAGAAAAAGAGACAATGTGTTCTCCATGATAGCAACTCTCAGACACTATTTACTAGATATTGCTATACTAACTGCTAGGAAAGCACGTTTTGTTTGTTTGTTTGTTTTAACTCCAAAATGGTGGACCAGAGGCTTTGTTAGCATGCCTCACCTGCCTAGAAAGAGCAAAACAGTGTGTAGAGATTCACACTGTGAACATTTATGCAAGAGGCAACATAGACACTCAACAGAAACCTGAAAGAAACAACAGACACTTTGAAAGATGTGATGGGCAGAAGTGAGCCAGGCAGAAAACTTCCCGTCCAGAGCATGAAATGAGGAGAGACTGCCTCTGCAATGTACACTCCCATCTGCAAGTTGGGCAATCCAGGTCACAGGGCAGCTTCTTAACCCTACCCAGCACTGGAGCTGATTTGGTGAGCAGTTGGGAGTACAAGAGAAGGAGCTGCTTCAGAAAATGCTTTGTATGCACTCTCAGACCTCAATGGGGAATGAGGAAAGGCATTCCTGACCATGGAGACATCTGCCAGCTCACTCAGGTGGTGGTCACAGATAGAAAGAAGCTCCCAATTGACATTTGCAATCTAATCTCAGGTGAAGATAAATCCCCTTGACCAGAACTGAGGAGTGCCCATGCTCTTATCATGGGCACAGGAGCTGGGAGCTTCTGCATTCCAGGCAAAACAGGAGAGGCTTGGCCTGAAAGCCATGGTTTCTACCTGGTGTGTGAAGACTTGTGGTCTGGGGCAGTTTTGCATCCTGAGCACAGGCTGCTTGGGACTCAGTTACTGCCAGCAGAAGACTTCAGGTATGAGTTCTGCCTTGTAGAGGGAGCTGGGTGGGTCTTATTGCCACCTGCTACCCTCTCTCCCATCTCTGTGAAGTAGAGGTAGCTTGCTCCTCCCTGAGACATTACCTCAGCAGTCAGAAAACCTCCCTCTGATCCCAATTAGGGCTGCTTCTTGCACCCACACCTAGGGAGCCAGAGCATAAACTTGCTTGACCCAGGCTTCACCTGGCTTTGTCCCTCCACCTCCTCTGGCAATACAATAAAATGGACAGGGATCTTTGGGAGTTCCATGGCCCTGCCCAATTCCTTGAGACACCTGAATACTTCCCCTGAGTAACATAAGCCAAGCATAAATCCTACAGCCACCATAACAGTTGGCTCTTTCCCACAAGTGCCACTTTATGACTAAAGGCCAACCACCACAACCCATTACAGCATCTGCTGGCACAAAAACACGGTTATTCTCCCAGGAAGAAGAAAACTTTTGCACAACCTGTTTTAACAACATTGCCTACATCACCCTGGCTAATCAGAAAGTCTTGAGTCTGTCCATGTGCTGAGTACATTAATACTACAGCTGACATTTGAGAAAACAACCATGGTAAAGTTGTTCATAATGAAAAAAAAAAAACCATATAATTAATATCACCACTCTAACACCCCCATCAGAGCTGGTGCTTGCACTGACTGTGAGGAAACCAGAGGACAAGACAGCTTGATCCAGCTCCACCCAACATTCCTCTTTCTGGAGCTAAGAGCAAAACCCAGCCACTACACTTTCTGCAAACCTGTCCACAGCCTGAGGCAGCAGAAAGCTTCCCCAGTTGACTAACAAGAGATGCTAGTGACCAATTCTCCTCGGAAGGCAGAGTCAAATTACAGGTGAATAATTGGAGTCCAAATGGATTGGTAAAAGGAGAGTGCTAGACTCTACAAACCCTAAAAACTTAGTAATCCACAGAAAGGATAGGTAAGAGTGCTCTTGGCCTCTCTAGCTCTCCCAGCAGACTGATGAAATACAAGCTCAAAGAAAGCTTCTTTGCCCTTGTGAGCAGAAGAATTGGAGTGGGTTACAGTTTGGGGACTTCCTGAGGGCATTATCTTTGCTTATGCAATGTTTCTTTCCCTTTTCCCCGGAACTTAACTACGGTAGCATACACCATACTGCATTTACTCTCATTGTGGGACATTGTTCTACTCAGGGACTGTCAACAGTTGTACCTTTATAATATTGGATCCCTTGTAGATTTCTCTGGCACCACTTGGAATGTGGAAGCCCTACCAGGCACCTAGACTCAGAGGAGCAGCGAGATTCACAGTAGTCTGGCCCTCAGAAACCACTATTCCTAGGAGAAGAGGGAGTGAACCACATCAAGGGAGTACCTTGTAGCACAAAAGAAACCAGACTGCAGGCCTTGAGTCCCAGAACTTTCTGCTTGTGGAAAGTTTCTTTCAGCAGAGGCACAAGTGTAGTGATGGTCTCAGTGAGGAAGGATTGCAGTTCTACCCAGTAGTTGGGAAACCCAAACACTCATGAAGAAATTTGGAGGAGACTTTATCTCCTCCGGACACACCACTACACACAGAGCTGTGGTTTATTCCACAGGAATATGGCATGGGTGCCCCTGTAGAGAGCCTTTCTGGAGCACTTCGTGGTGAATGAATCCCCACAAAATGAGTGCCCTCTAGGCTCAGGCTTGCATGAGAGGTAGAGTCATAATCTCACTCCACACGGAACATCAGCATTCCTGCATATGGAAAGAAGTACTTATCTGATATGAATAGTTAGAATAATGAGATAAGTGCATAATGTGGAGGCAGAGAGCTTTTCTGCTGGTCTGAAAGGGGAGAGGAAGTGGCATTCTCCCTTCTCCTCAAAAAGACCTGAATGCATTTTACTGAGGGCTCCCTCAGCCACCACTGTTAAGGCTGGGAACTTTACTCATCAGTGAGATATTGTATATACCCACCTGCTTCAGCCACAACAAAATTTTAGCCATGGCCACCTCTTTCTAAACCATGGTTTCTAGTTTAGTTTTGCTGGGTTGACAAGTTGGAAGGCCAAACTTGTTAACCCAGTGAAAACTAAACTAGAAACAAATTATACCACAGAGGGATAAACTAGGCTTAATAAGACCTCTGCCTTTCCAGTCCCACAAGAGGCGGTGAGCCTGCTCACACACCCAGGACATTTCTTAATACAACCAGCATCAGGGAAAGTGATCACACAATGATTATCTAAAACGAAGGAACTAATTTAAACTCTCAGGCATGGAAAGCACTCAGAGCCAAAGCTAGGTCAACATAAAGTATAAATTAAAGTCAAATCCTCAAAAAAAAATCTATTTTTTAAAAAAGCCCAGTCAAATCAAAACTACAGTAAAAAAAAAAAATAAGAATAGTCTACCCAGCAATATGAAAGATCAGAACTTCTGGAAATGAAAGATACATATTGGGGATTGCAAAATGTGGTGGAAAGTTTTAATAATAGACTAAACCAGGTAGAGGAAATAAATCCAAAGATTGAAGATAAGGCTTTCAAATGAACCCAATCAGACTAAAATAAAAAGAATTAAGAGAAGTGAACAATGTCTACAAGAAAGTAAGATTGTGTAAAATGTCCAAACCTAAGAATCATAGGTTTTCCTGAGGGAGAAAATAAAGCAAAATGAAAAATTATTTGGTCTTGCTAGAGTATCACATATGCAAATACAAAAAACTCAAAGAAATCCAAGAAAATTCATTGCACAAATGGCATCACCAAGGCATATATCATTAGGTTATTTAAGGTCAATATGAAGGAATGAATTATAAGAGCAGTAAGAAGAAAACATCAGATACCTTATAAATAACACTCTATCAGACTAACAGCAGAAACAGCAGTTTCTTAGCAGAAACTTTACAAGCTAGACAGGTTTTGGATCCTATCTTTAGTCTCCTCAAACAGAGTAACTGTGAGTCAAGAATTTTATATCCAGAAAAACTACATGTCATGATTGAAGGATAAATAAAGCCTTCTTGGATAAATGCTGCTAGTATTTGTCACCATTAGACCAACCTTACAAGAAATGCTAAATGGAGTTCTAAATGTTAAAACCAAAGGTGAATATGCACCAGTATATAGACACCTGAAAGCATAAAGCTCACAGAAATTATGCTGATGTTTTGTGTAGAGCAAGACTGTGACTCTACCTCTCATGCTAGCCTGAGCCCAGAGGGCACTCATCTTGTGGGGATGCAGTCACCTCAAATTATATTGTGTTACTATTATATTAAATTAGTAACAGTGAAGAAAATAAAGCAACGAAATAACAATCAACAGGATGATCGTAACTGTACCTCATATATCCATATAAATGTTGACTATAAATGGTCTAAATTATCCACTTAAAAGACGTGGATTAGCAGAATGAATTAAAAAACAAAAATCAAGTAACTGCTGTCTTCAAGATACCCATTTAAGGTATAAACATTTTTAAAGACTCTAGGTAAAGGGTAAAAATATTCCATACAAATAGAAACCAAAGGTGAATAGGCGTAGCTATTCTTAAAGATTACTTTAAAGAAATAATAGTAAAGGAAAAGACAATATATTCATTGTATAATAATTAAAAAATCAATTTAACATGATGATATAACAATACTAAATATGTTTTAACTAACTCCAGAGCTCCCAGGTTCATAAAGCAATTAGTACTAGACATAAGAAAAGAGATAGACATCAAAACAATAAAGTGGGGGACTTCAACACTACACTGACAGTAATAAACAGATCACCAAAGACAAAAGTCAGCAGAAAAATACTGGACTTAAGCTAGACTCTAGAACAAATGGACCTAACAGTCATTTACAGAACTTTCTATGACAAAACTGCAAAATAAAGATTATTATCATCAGCACATAGAAATTTTCTAAGATAGACTATATGACAGGCCAAAATAGAGTCTCTATAAATCTTCTAAATCATAGTAAGTCTATTCTACAATCAAGCAAAATAACACTAGGAATTAATTCCAAGAGGAACCCTAAAAACATACAAATAAATGGAAATTAAACAGTTTGCTCCTGAATAATATTTGGGTCAACAATGAAATCAAGGCTGGGCATGATGGCTCACGCCTGTAATCCCAGCACTTTGGGAAGCTGAGGCAGGTGGATCGCAAGGTCAAGAGATTGAGACTATTCTGGCCAACATGGTGAAACCCTGTCTCTACTAAAAATACAAAAATTAGCTGGGCTTGGTGGCATGTGCCTGTAGTCCCAGCTACTCAGCAGGCTGAGGCAGGAGAATTGCTTGAACCCAGGAGGCAGACGTTGCAGTGAGTCAAGATCGCGCCACTGCACTCCAGCCTGGTGCCTGGCGACAGAGCAAGACTGTCTCAAAAAAAAAAAAAAAAAAAAAAAAAAAAATGAAGTCAAGATGAAAATTTAAAAAATGTTGCAATGAATAATAACAGCAACACAAGTTATTAAAATCTCTGGGATTCAGCCAAAGCAATGCTAAGAGGAAAGCTTTCAGCACTAAATTCCTACATCAAAAATACACAAATACCACAATTTGACAACCTGACTTCACACTTCAAGGAGCTAGAGAAATGAGAAAAAAACCCAACACAAAGCTAGAAGAAGAAAAGAAGTAACAAAGATCAGAATAGAACTAAATGAAATTGAACCCCTCCAAATAAAAAGGGATCATTGAAATAAAAAAACGGTTCTTTAAAAGATAAGCAAAATTCATACACCGCTAGCTTGTGTAACCAATTAACGTTTCAATTAAGCTCAATCATAAATGCAAATGGAGACATTACAGCTGATATCACAGAAATATAAAAGATTTTAGATTACTATGAACACCGTTATGCGCATGAACTAGAAAGTCTAAAGTAAATGAATAAATTGATAGAAACATACAACCTCTTAATCATAAATCAGAAATAAATAGAAATCCTTAAGCAACCAATAACTAGCAGTGAGATTGAATCAGTAATAAAAAATAATCAGTAAATAATAAAAATATATTAAAAATAATCAGCAAATAAAAAAAAATCTTTCAACAACAAAAACAATCCATGACCAGATAGATTTACAGCTGAATTCTATCAGACATCCAAAGAAGAACTTGTACCAATGCTGTTAAAACTATTCCAAACAATTATTTTTAACAATTAAAAAACCAGATGATTATCTCAATAGATGCAGAGAAAGCATTTGATAAAATCTAGCATCTCTGTATTATAAAAACCCCGAACAAACTAGGCATAAAAGGAACGCAATCCAAAATAATAAAAGCCATATATTATAAACCCACAGCCAATATCATGCTGAATGAGGAAAAGTAGAAAACATTACCCTCTCAGAACTGGAACAATACAAAGATGTCCACTTTAACCACTTCCATTCAAGATAATAAAAGACTTCTAGATTTGATAAATGAATTCAATAAAGTCTCAGGTTACAAAATTAATGTACACAAATCAGTAGCACTGCTATATACGAATGACCAAGCTGAGAATCAAATCAAGAACTCAATTCCATTTACGATGGTTACAAAATAAACAAAATACCTGGGAATATACTTAAACAAGTGAAAGATCTCAAAAAAAAAAAAAACTATAAAACACTAATGAAACAAATCATAAATTGAGGTGAGACTAGAAGCTGCTTACCTATGCTGCTTTCACGGAGAGAAAACAAAAGGGCTATTGAACACCGACCCTATACTGAAAATCAAACTACATTGGATATTATCAAGGCAGCAAGTAAAAAACAGAGAGCAAAGAGGAGTGAAGCTGGGCAGCAGCCAATCTGGGTCGATGTGGAGCCAGGAGATGCTCCACAACATGGGAAAGCATGAGGAAGTGACTGATAGCCTTAGAGGGATTCACGCTCTCTCCAGGGACCATGCTTCTAAACTGAGGCAGAGAGTTATCCAGATACTTTGCAGAGGTAACGAACTCTAAACTCTCGACCTTTACAATCCTTGGACCAGGAAATAGACCTGAACAATTAGCATAGCCCCAGTAGAAGCTGCAGTCATGGTGCCTGTGAGCAGAAAGATTGCTCTAACTGCCTTGTCCTTGCCAGACAAGGATGATTTGAGCTTCTGGCCTAGCGATCCTGCTTCCATCTCAACTCAGCTGCTCCCACAGCCTCTTCTTGCCTGGAAATGCCCTGATGACAGGGCAGACAACCCCACCTACTCCACCACGGTTAGGTGGGCAATCCCTGATGGAGCATCTAGCCCAACGGTCCCACTTGCGCCTCAATTCAGCTGATGGGTGCAGCCTCCTGCTCCCCCAGGAAACACCTGGACATCAGGCCTGGTGACCCTACCCACCCCCACCCCTGGTAGCCTCGCAGGCAACGCCTGCTAGAGCTTTCCGCCCAAAGGTCCCAATTCTGTTTGAACTCAGCCGGCAGTCACAGCCTCCTGCTGTTCCAAGAAACACCCAAAGAGAAGAGTGGATGACCCTACTCACCTCCACCACTGCTGGAACTTCCACTTCAGTGGTTCAGCTTCTGTCTGAACTCAGCGAGGGGTGCAGCCTCCTGTTGTCCAGGAAGCACTTGGACAACTGTTAGGGCGACGCCGCCCACTCCCACTGCTGGTAACCGCCTCCAGTGCCTGCTAGAGCTTCCGGCGCAGCCATTTCACTTCTGCCTGAACTCAATCAGTACACCAGCCTCCTGTTGTCCCGAGAAGCACCCAGACGGCAGGGAGAGGGGGCTCCGCCTACCCGCACTGCTGGTAGCCGGGCGGTGAACACTTGCCAGAGTTTCCAGCCCAATGGTTTTGCCTCTGTCTGAACTCACCCAGTGGGCAAAGGCTCCTGTTGTCCCCCGGGTGTTTCACCCGGATGGCAGGGGAGGGGAAGTGGCGATGGTTTGAGTCAAACCACCCTCACCTCTTGTAGTGAGACAGGCCACACCTGCTAAAGGTTCCAGCACAGTGGTTTTTCCCTTCTGTCTGAACTTTGCAGGAAGGCACAACACCGTTTTCCTCCTGGGAAGCATGCAGATAGCAGAACAGGTGAATCCACCCACCCAGGCGGTTCCTAACTGAGCAGGACTTGAGGGTGTGGGCAGTTCTAAAGCAGGTAGGAGCCCTCATTCTCACATCACTGTGAAGTGTGACACCTGGGTTCCCAGAAGGGTGGAGGAGTGAGCTGTGCCTCCCTCTACAGGGCCCACCTGAAAAGGGTACCACCTGCCTGCCAAATGTGGCCCGTGCCTGAAGGAGTCTTGTGAACCAGAATGCCCAACAAAAGAAATGCAAGCACAGTGCCTATAATCGGAAGGGGTGCCTCCAAGGCCCAGGAGTGGACCAGGTGAGGGGGTCATCTCTCCCTCCTCACAGCATACCACTACTTCCATTTCACCAAAACACAAAAGAGCCACACAATGGACTGAGAACCTCTCTGCAGGCTAACGCTATTACGCGCCACCTGCTGGATTGCAGCCAAAAATACAACTCCAAAATATTTTGCTCAGTTACAGTGCCTGAATACTAAGGCAAAGGTTCCTGCCAGAGCTCCACCCTAACCAATGCACGTGCACCTTATTCCTCTGTTGCAGTTGCTGACACGGAACGAGTGAGCACGGATCCCGTTGCCACGTCTCGACAAAGCGCTTTGGCCAGCAACCCCCAATAGAATATTGAGGCCAGCAGAGCAGAAACTCCTTGGCCCTTTCAGCCTAGTAGATTCCTAACCCCGAAGTGCCAGAGAATAAAGCCAGGGGACTGTTATCAACCCCCTAAGTTAGAATATGCAGCCTAAGAGTGCTGAGTTGAGCATCGACCACCTGAAATCTTACAGAAACAAAACCAATCAACAGAACAAGCCAGTCAATTAAACCCACAATCAGACTTCCAAGCACATCAAAAAAGATAAAGACAACAAATCCGATGCAATGGACCTCAGCTCCAAAGATTAAAGTAACACCATTCCCCCCCCAAATAAGAAAGAACAAGCGCAAGAACTCTAGCAACTCAAAAATCCAGAGTGTCTTCTTACCTCCCAAACGCTGCTCTAGTTCCCCACCAAAGGTACTTAATCAGGCTAAAATGGCTAAAATGACAGATGTAGAATTCAAAATATGGATAGAAAGAAAGATCTTTGAGATTTAGGAGAAAGTCAAAACCCAATCCAATGATTCTAAGGAATACCACAAAACAATACAGGAGATGCAACATGAAATGGCTATTTCAAAAAAGCCAAACTGATCAGATAGAGCTGAGAAAATCAATTCAGGAATTTCATAAACAATCTCAAGTATTAACAGTGAAATCAACCAAGTTGAGAAAAGAATCTCAGAGCTCTAAAACTGGTTATCTGAAATAACTCAATCAGATAAAAGTAAAGAAAAATGAACAAAACCTCCAAAAAATATGGGATTCTGTAAGGAGTCCAAATTTGTAACTCACTGTTGTCTCTGAAAGGAGATAGATAAAGCAAGCAACTTGGAAAACATATTTGAGGAAAAGTGTATGAAAATTTCCCAGCCTCACCAGAGAATATTAAAATTCAGCAAATGTAGAAACCTCCTGTGAGACAGTATACAAGATGGCCATCCCCAAGACACATACTCAGCAGATTTTCCCAGTTTGAAATGAAAGAAAATGTGAAAGGCAGCTAGAGAGAAGGAGCAGATTCCCCATAAAGGGAATTCCCATTAGGCTAACAGTGGACATTTCAGCCAAGACCATACAAGCCAGGAGAGATTGGGGACCTATATTCAGTATTCCTTTTTTTTTTTTCTGTGTTATTTTTTATTTTTTATTTTTTTATTTTTATTGCATTATAGGTTTTGGGGTACATGTGCAGAACGTGCAAGATAGTTGCATAGGTACACACATGGCAGTGTGTTTTGCTGCCTTCCTCCCCTTCACCCACACTTGGTATTCATCCCCAGGCTATCCCCACCCAGCCCCACCCGCTGTCCCTCCCCCATTTCCCCCAACAGTCCCCAGTGTATAGTAGACCACCTCTCTGTGTCCATGTGTTCTCATTTTTCTCACCCACCTATGAGTGAGTATATGCGGTATTTCTTTTTCTGTTCTTGTGTCAGTTTGCTGAGAATGATGTTCTCCAGATTCATCCATGTCCTTACAAAGGACACAAACTCATCATTTTTTATTGCTGCATAATATTCCATGGTGTATATGTGCCACATTTTCCCAGTCCAGTCTATCATCGATGGGCATTTGGGTTGGTTCCAGGTCTTTGCTATTGTAAACAGTGCTGCAATGAACATTCGTGTGCATGTGTCCTTATAGTAGAATGATTTATAGTCTTTTGGATAGATACCCAGTAATGGGATTGCTGGGTCAAATGGAATTTCTATTTCTAGGTCCCTGAGGAATCGCCACACTGTCTTCCACAATGGTTGAACTAATTTACACTCCCACCAACAGTGTAAGAGTGTTCCTATTTCTCCACATCCTCTCCAGCATCTGCTGTCTCCAGATTTTTTAATGATCGCCATTCTAACTGGTGTGAGATGATATCTCAGTGTGGTTTTGATTTACATCTCTCTAATGACCAATGATGATGAGCACTTTTTCATATGTTTGTTGGCCTCATGTATGTCTTCTTTTGTAAAGTTTCTGTTCATATCCTTTGCCCATTTTTGAATGGGCTTGTTTGTTTTTTTTCTGTAAATCTGTTTGAGTTCTTTGTAAATTCTGGATATCAGCCCTTTGTCAGATGTGTAAGGTATTCTTAAAGAAAAATAATTCCAACAAAGAATTTTATATCCAGCCAAACTAAACATCATAAGTGAAAAAGAAATAAGATCCTACTCAGAGAAGCAAATCCTAAGGAAATTCATTACCACAAGACCTACCTTAAAAGAGATCCTGAAAGGAGTTTTAAATACAGAAAGTAAAGACTATTACCAGCCACCACAAACACACACTTAAGTGTAAAGACACTATTAAGCAACCACACAATAATAAAGAGCTAACAACAAAATGACAGGATCAAATTTGCACATATCAATATTAACTTTGAATAGGATGGACTGAGTGCCACCATTAAAAGGCACAGAATGGCTTTTAAAGTTTGGTAAAGAAGAAAAACCCAACTGTATGCAGTCTTCAGGGGAAATATCTCACATGCAGTGAAAGGCACAGAGCGGCTTTTAACGTTTGGTAAGGAAGAAAGACCCAACTGTATAAAATCTTCAGGAGAAATATCTCACATGCAATGAAACCAATAGTCTTGAAGTAATAAGATGACAAAAAAAAAAAAAAAACCTACCAATCAAATGGAAAACAGAAAAAAGCAGTGGCTGCTATCTTAATTTCAGACAAATTAGAATTTAACACAACAATGATCAAAAAAGACAAAGAAGGGCATTGCATAATGGTAAAAAGTTAAATTCAACAGGACCTAACTATCCTAAATATGTATGCACTCACCACAAGAGTACCCAGATTCCTAAAGTAAGTTCTTAGAGACCTCCAAAGAGACTTAAGTAATCACAGTAGAGTGGGAGACTTCAACAACCCACTAAAAGGGTTCGATAATCAAGGCAGAAAGCCAACAAACATATCAGGACCTGAACTTGACACCTGTCAAGTTCTATAGAGGTATCTTAGAATTCTTTACTAGAGAAAAGGAGAACATATATTCTTATCACCTGAAGATAGCATATACTCTAAAATTAACCATAAATTGAGCCATAAAAATTATTGGCAAAACAAAACAAACAAACAGAAACAGAAATAATACCAGCCACAATCTCAGATTACAATAAAAATAGAAATCAACATAATGAAAATCTCTCAAAACCATACAATTACATAGAAATTAAACAATCTGCTCCTAAATGACTTTTAAGTAAAAAATAAAATTAAAGCAGATGAAAAAAAATTCTTTGAAACGAATGAGAACAAATATATAACCCAACAAAATCTCTAGGACACAGATAACATAGTGTTATGAGGAATGTTTATGATGCTAAACACCAATACTGAACCACCAGGCCTTCCATACAAGAGCTCCCAAAGGAAGCACTAAATATGGAAAGGAAAAACTGGTACCAGCCACTGCAAAAATATACTAAATTGTAAAGACCATAGACACAATGAAGAAACTGCATCCACTAATGGGCAAAATAACCAGCTAGCATCATAATGACAGGTCAAATTTACACAAAACAATATTAACCTTAAATGTAAATGGGTTAAATGCCCCAATTAAAGACACAGATTGGCAAATTGTGTCTTTTGACACAGAAAGTCAAGAACCATTGGTGTGTTGTATTCAGGAGACCCATATCACATGCAAAGACACACATAGGCTCAAAATAAAGGGATAGAGGAATACTTACCAAGGAAATAGAAAGCAAAAAACAAAAAACAAAAAAAAAAAAAGGAAGGATGTTGCAATCCTAGTCTCTGATAAAACAGACTTTAAACCAACAAAGATCAAAAAAGACAAAGAAAGGTGTTACATAATGGTAAAGGGATAAATGCAACAAGAAGAGCTAACTATCCTAACTATATATGCATCCAATATAGGAGCACCCAGATTTATAAAACAATTTTTTTTAGATCTACAAAGAGACTTAGACTCTCACAAAATGATAGTGGGTGACTTTAACACCCCATGTTAATATTAGACAAATCAATGAGACACAAAATTAAGGAGGATGTTCAGGACTTGAACTCAGCCCTGTAACAAGCCAACCTATTAGACATCTACAAAACTCTCCAACCCAAATCAAAGAATATACATTCTTCTTAGCACCATAACATCACACTTATTCTAAAATTGACCACATAATAGAAAGTAAAACAGTCCTCAGCAAATGCAAAAGAATGGAAATCATAGCAAACAGTCTCTCAGACCACATTACAATCAAATTAGAACTCAGGATTAAGAAACTCACTCAAAACTGCACAACTTTATGGAAACTGAATAACGTGCTCCTGAATGATGACTGGGTAAATAGCGAAATTAAGGCAGAAATAAACAAGTTCTTTGAAACAATTGAGAACCAAGACATAACATACCAGAATCCCTGGGACACAGATAAAGCAGCATTTAAAGAGAAATTTATGGCACTAAATGCCCACAGGAGAAAGCAGGAAAGATCTGAATTCAACACCCTAACTCACAATTAAAACAACTAGAGAAGCAAGAGGAAACAAATTCAAAAGCTGGCAGAGACAAGAAATAACTAAGAGACAATAAATAACCAAGATCAGAGCAGAACTGAAGGAGATAGAGAAATGAAAAACACTTCAAAAAAATCAATGATTCCAGGAGCTAAAATTGACCACATAATAGAAAGTAAAACAGTTCTCAGCAAATGCAAAAGAATGGAAATCATAGCAAACAGTCTCTCAGACCACATTACAATCAAATTAGAACTCAGGATTAAGAAACTCACTCAAAACTGCACAACTTTATGGAAACTGAATCTTTTGGCAAAACAAAACAAACAAACAGAAACAGAAATAACTGCTTTTTTGAAAAGATTACAAAAGAGATAGACCGCTAGCTAGACTAATAAAGAATAGAGAAGAATCAAATAGACACAACAAAAAATGATAAAGGGGATATCACCACTGATGCCACTGAAATACAAACTACCGTCAGAGAAAACTAAAACACCTCGATGCAAACAAACTAGAAAATCTAGAAGAAATGGATAAATTCCTGGATACATACACCCTCCCAAGGCTAAACAAGAAAGAAACCGAATCTCTGAATAGACCAAAAATAAGTTCGAAATTGAGTCAGTAATTAATAGCCTACCAAAAAAAAAAAAAAAAAAAAAAAAAAAAAAAAAAAAAAAAGCTTAAGACCAGATGGATTCATAGCCAATTTCTACCAGAGTTACAAAGAGAAGCTAATACCATTCCTTCTGAAAGTTTTCCAAACAATAGAAAAGGAGGGACTCCTCCCTAACTCATTTTATGAGATCAGTATCATCCTGATACCCAAACCTGGCAGTGACACAACAGAAAAAGAAAATTGCAGGCCAATATCCTTGATGAACACTGATGTGAAAATTCTCAATAAAATACTGGCAACCCAAGTCCAGCAGCATATCAAAAAGCTTATCCACCTCTATCAAGTCAGTTTCGTCCCCGGGATGCAAGACTGTGTCAACATACACAAATCAATAAATGTAATCCATCACATAAACAGAACCAAAGACAAAAACCACATGATTATCTCAATAGATGCAGAAAAGGCCTTTGATAACAAAATTTAACACCCCGTCATGCTAAAAACTCCTGATATAGTAGGTTTTGAGGGAATGTATCTCAAAACAATTAGAGCTATTTATGACAAACCCACAGCCAATATCATAATGAATGGGTAAAAGCTGGAAGCATTCCCTTTGAGAATCAGTACAAGACAAATGCCATCTCTCACCATTCCTATTCAACATAGTATTGGAAGTTCTGCCCAAGGCAATCAGGCAAGAGAAACAAATAAAGGGTATTCAGATAGGAAGAGAGAAAGTTAAATTGACTGTTTGCAGATGACATGACTGTATATTTAGAAAACCCCATCATATCAGCCCAAAATCTCCTTAAGCTGATAAGCAATTTCAGCAAAGTCTTAGGATATAAAATCAATGTGCAAAAATCACAAGCATTCCTATCCAACAATAATAGACAAAGAGAGAACCAAATCCTGAGTGCATTTCCATTCACAATTGCTACAAAGGCATAAAATACCTAGGAAAACAATTCACAAGGGATGTGAGGAACCACCTCTCAATGGAGAACTCCAAAACACTGCTCAAGGAAATAATAGAGGACATAAACAAATGGAAAAACATTCCATGGTCATGGATAGGAAGAATCAATATTGCAAAAATGTCCATATGGCCCAAAGTAATTTATAGATTCAGTGCTATCCCCTCCAAGCTACCATTGACTTTCTTCACAGAATTATAAAAAAATACTTTAAGTTTCATATGGAACCAAAAAGAGCCTGAGTAACCAAGACAATCCTAAGCAAAAAGAACAAAGCTGGAGGCATCATGCTACCTGACTTCAAACTATACTAAAAGACTACAATAACCCAAACAGCATGGTACTGGTACAAAAATAGATATACAGAATAATAGAACAGAACAGAGGGCTCAGAAATAACACCACATATCTACAACCATCTGATCTTTGATGAAACAGACAAAAACAAACAATGGAGAAAAGATTCCCTATTCAACAAATGGTGCTGGGAAAACTGGCTAGCCATAAGAAGAAAACTGAAACTGGACCCCTTCCTTACAACTTATACAAAAATTAACTCAAGATGGATTAAAGACTTAAAAGTAAGACCTAAAACCATAAAAACCCTAGAAGAAAACCAAGGCAATACCATTCAGGACACAGGCATGGGCAAGGACTTCATGACTTAAACACCAAAAGCAATGGCAACAAAAGCCAAAATTGAGAATGGGATCTAATTAAACTAAAGAACTTCATCACAGCAAATGAAACTTTCATCAGAGTGAACAGGCAGCCTACAAAATGGGAGAAAATGTTTGCAATCTATTCATCTGACAAAAGGCTATTATCCAGAATGTACAAGAAGCTTAAATGAATCTAAAAGAAAGAAAAAAAAGCATCAAAATGTGGGTGAAGGATATGAACAGACACTTTTCAAAAGAAGACCTTTATGTTGCCAAAAAGCATATGAAAAAAAGCTCATCATCACTCGTTATTAGAGAAATGCAAATCAAAACCGCAGTGACATACCATCTCACGCCTGTTAGAATGACAATCATTAAAAAGTCAGGAAACAACAGATGCTGGAGAGGATAAGGAGAAATAGGAACACTTTTACACTGTTGGTGGGAGTTTAAATTAGTTCTACTATTGTGGAAGACAATGTGGTAATTTCTCAAGGATCTAGAACCAGAGATACCATTTGACCCAGCAATCACCTTACTGGGTATATACCCAAGGGATTAAAAATTATTCTACTATAAAGACACATGCACATGTATGTTTATTGTTGCACTATTCACAATAGCAAAGACTTGAAACTAACCTAAATCCCCATCAATGATAGACTGGATAAAGAAAATGTGGCACATACCCACCATGGAATACTATGTAGTCATATGAAAGGATGAGTTCATGTGCTTTGCAGCAACATGGATGAAGCTGGAAACCATCATTCTCAGCAAACTAACACAGGAACAGAAAATGAAACACCACATGTTCTCACTCATAGGTGGGAGTTGAAGAATGAGAACACATGGACATATGTTCATGTCCATGGGGAACATCACACACTGGGGCCTGTCAGGATGTGGGGAGATAGGGGATCAATAGCATCAGGAGAAATACCTAATATACATGATAGGATGATGGGTGCAGCAAACCACCATGGCAGGTGTATACCTATGTAACAAATCAGTACATTCTGCAAATGAATCCCAGGACTTAAAGTATAATAAAAAAAAAAAGAGGGTAGAAAAAGAAAAGTTAGATCTTAAATTAACAAACTAACAGACCCCCAGAAGAACTAGAAAAACAGAGCAAATTAAGTTTAAAGCTAGCAGAAGACAAGAAATAATTGATATCAGAGCTGAACTGAAAGAAACACAGACATAAAAGATTATACAAAAGATCCACCTATGACAAACCCACAGTCAACATCTTACTGAATGGGCAAAATATGGTGACATTCCACTTGAGACCTGGAACAAGACAAGGATGCCCACTCTTACCACTCCTGTTCAACATAGCCCTGGAATTCCCAGCTTGAGCAATCAGGCAAAATAATAAAATAAAAGGCATCCAAATAAAAAAAGAGGAAGTCAAACTATCTCTGTTTGCAGAACATATGATTTAATACCTAGAAAACCCCATATTTTCTAAGGAAAAGATCCTAGATCTGATTAACCACTTCAGCAAAGTTTCAGCTTACAAAATCAGTGTCCAAAATTAGTCACATTTCTATACATCAACAGCATCCAAGTTGACTGCCAATGAAGAACGCAATCCCATTCAGAACAGCGCCCCCACACACAGACACACACACACACACACACACACACACACACACACACACACACACAAATTTAGAAATACAGCTAACAAGGAAGATTAAAAATCTTTACCATGACAATTTAAAAATACTTCTCAAAGAAATTCAAGATGACACAAAAAAATGGGAAAAAAAATCCTATGCTCGTGGATTGGAAGAATTGATATTATTAAAATGGTGACACTGTCAAAAGCAATTTACAGATTCAATGCTATTTCTATAAACTACCAATTATATTATTCACAGAAGTATAAAAAAAGTATTCTCAAATTAATTGGAAATGAAAAAGAGAACAAATAGCCAAAGTAATGCTAAGCATAAAGAACACAACTGGAGGCATCAGATTACCTTAATTCAAACTATGCTACAAGGCTGCAGTAACAAAAACAGCAGAGTACTGGTATAAAAACAGACACATAGAAAAATGGGATAGAATAGAGAGCCAAGACATAAAGCTGCACATCTACAACCATCCGATATTTGACAAAATTGACAAAATGAAGCAATAGGGAAAGTTCTACCTATTGAACAAATGATACTATAACTGACTTGCTGCTATATGCAGAATATTCAAATTAAACTCCCTCCTTACACCATACACAAAAGTCAACTCAGTAAATGTGGAACTTTAAACTATAAAACCCAGGAAGAAAAATCTATGAATTACCTTTCTGGATATAGGACCTGGGAAATATTTTATGATGAAGACATTAAAAGCAACTTCAACAAAAACAAAAGTTAACAAATGGGACATAACTAAACTAAAGATCTTCTGAACAGCAAAAGAAACTGTCAACAGAGTACACAGACAACTTATCAAATGGGAGAAAATATTTGCAACCTACTGATCTAACAAAGGTCTGAAATTCAGAATCTATAAGGCACTTCAACTAAGTAACAGGAAAAAGACAATTCCATAAAAAAGTGGGCAAAGGACATAAACACTTCTCAAAACAAGATATACACATGGCCATAATGCATATAAAGAAATGTTCAACATCACTGGTCATTTAAGAAATGCAAATCAAAGCCACTATGCTTATTAACTGGGTGACAAAAAAAAATATGTTCACCAAACCCCCACAACATGTAATTTATCTATATTACAAACCTTCACATGTACCCCTGAAACTAAACTAAATGTTTTCAAAATAATAAAAATGTAAAATATATAAAATGAATAAAAAATAGGTGATGTAAGCGAGAAAACATCTTTTTCCCATGGATTGGAAGAATCAATACTGTAAAAATGACCATACTGATCAAAGCAATCTACAGATTCAATGCTATTCCTATCAGATGTCATTTTTCACATAATTAGAAAAACAATAATACAATTTACATGGAACTAGAAAAGTATCCAAATAGCCAAAGCAATCCTGAGCAAAAAGAATAAATCAGGAGGCATCACATTATCTGACTTCAAATTATACTACAAGGCTATACTATCCAAAACTGCATGGTATTAGTATAAAAGTAGATACTCCAATGGACTAGAATAGAGAATCCACAAATAAAGCCAAATACTTAACAACTAACTGATCTTTTCCCAGACAGACAACAACATACACTAATGAAAGGACCCCCAATCCAATAAAAGGTGGTAGGAAAATTGGATAGCTACATGAAGAATGAAACTGGATCTCTATCACTCACCAGATATAAAAATTAACCCAAGATGGATTAAAGACTGAAACATAAGACCAAAAACTATAAAAATTCAAGAAGA